>JBCNJP010001831.1:0-73394 GCA_039602395.1 Deinandra increscens subsp. villosa | reverse complement strand
CTTTGGCCACACTTTTCTGAAGAGTTGTTTGATTACAACAACAAATATTGGTACCCTTTAGCCACGCTTATAGGTGGCTTCAGCCACTGATATTGTAACGTGGCCGTAGGGTACATATGGTCACGGCACCTATGGTGTCGGTTGGAATGAAAAAAAAAAACGTGACCAAACACCTTTTGTCACGGTTTTTTTCCGTGGCCAAAGGTGAATTTTGACGTAGTGTTAATATTGATTTTCAATTCAAGAAACCCAATCTATAAAAAAAGGGGTTACTGGTTACTTCAGTTTTCTTAATTTTGATTGCTATTGGTTTTATGTTTTTTGTAATGCATACCAACTGTTTGATGAAATGCTTTGCTTTAAACTTTGGTTCAATTTTGTTTTTGAATCTTTGTTTTGCCTTCTGCTTACATTCAGGTGTACTTATAAGATTTTATAACTTTTGTCTTTGCTATCATGTATTTGTTTGGGTTCAAGTATTACCAAAATATTAATGTTTATAGTGTTATCTTTTTTTCGATGTTTGCAGTTTCTGTTTTCTATTGCGTTTTAGTTGCTGGTATACATTATCACAGGTATGTTTTAAACTTTCTTCTTTGTGTATACTTATCTTCAAAATATTTTTGTCTCTATTGCTATTTGGTTTACTACTTCAAAAACACAGGGTGCAATATATTGCAAAAGTTAAGCAATGAAATGGCTGCTGATCAAACTTTGTATCTCAAGTTTGTGTACATTGATAGGTTTATTGCTTTTGTCGTTTGCATTCAAATTTTATGAATATAGGAATGTTTTGTAATCTCATGGAGTAGGAAATGGCTGATTAAATAAGGGAATGTTATAAAATAAATCTTAGCTGCATTGCTATTTGTTGTTTTCTGACCCAAATAAACTTTTAAGGTCATTTTGATGTTTGGCTGTGGGTTTTTTTATCCAACCTCATTTACCTTTATATCATGCTTGGTATGGGGTTTTGAAACTTTTTTGGGTGATTTTGTGTTTGCTAACGGTTACTGATGCCTGAGGTTATGGCTTCTGAAATGGTTTGGTGTTATTTTAAGCTTCCTATGTGATTTGCGGTTAAGCTATAACTCACTATTTTCTATCTTTGTTTGCAGGTTTGTTGTGTTGTGATTTCTGTTGAACGCTTGAAGGTACAATAATCTTTGCTTTCATTGTTGAATGATCAATTATTTACCTGTCTATCAGTCGAAAAAGGACCTTATGAGAAACTAACTGAATCTTGATTCAATTTTTTTACATCTCCTCTTGGTATAAGTGATATGTATTTACATTATCCACTTTGCTATATCAACACAAACAGTGGCTTCATTTGCTTATGACTGTAGTTTAGTTTTTTCAAATATTCCATTACTTTGTATAATAGATTAGTAGATCTTATTAACATACTAATTTACGTTGAATAAATTAAAGTTTATATTTATCTATTATATAAGTATATAATTAGGCTAACTACTCAAGGATATATGCTTTTAGAAGAAACAATATGGATCTCAAATAAAAATTGATAATAACTTCTTAAAATCCTCCATATATATCACAAGAAAGGTGTAACTTATTGCAACAACTGTGTTGTTTTGATCACTTTGAATTTCTAAATAGGGATCTCAAAAGTTTGGGAAGTTTAGTTTGCTTCACCTCATTAGGATTTTGATTGGTTTTAGAGGTTATATTAAGTCTATGGAAATGATGTGGGGTTTGTGGATGCTTGTACATGTTCATGTGTAAATGGGTCTATGTAAACATGGGTAGGGGGCTGCTTTTGAAATAACGAAAAGCTAGACAGGGGCAAGTTCATGTAGTTTCTGGTTAGTGGATGGTTATGGTTAAAATCGTGATGTCTGTTATGCCTGTTTGGGGTCGTTAACCTGTATGACATATGTTGTTTGTTTTCAACTATGGTAGGTATCTCGCTTTCGTCTAGTGGCTGAATATTATTCAGGTTTGTTGTAGTTGTATAGGCGGATGTTACTTGCTTGGAGTGTAAATGTTATTTGCATAGTTTAGTATAGTGTATTAGACAACTTTTAATTAACTTTATATTAAGATGTTGGGTCAAGGAGACAACCGCCGCAAACGGAATGCGTTATCTCCGGGTACTAAACACCTGCTATTTATATTAATAATATTAGTAAGAAGCTGCAGTTGTGAAGCCAATACACAATATTATTGGATTGTATACTTTGGCTGCAATTATAGAGCCAATAGACAATAAATGATCATTTCAGATGTAGATGTTTTGGCTCTTGGGAGTGTCATTGGATTGCTGCCTTGGTTATATTCTAGATTTTGAGCTGTATTAATGGTCGCTTACTTTAGGTTGGGTGTTGGGAATCCTGCATGGTTTCTAAAGTTTGTTCGACTATACTTACTTAAATTCAAAGTTCTCAAAACATGTAAATATGAAAGCAAACTCCCCAACGCCTAATGAAACAAATATAATTACATTTCATTACATGTAAATATGCAAAAAAGACTTCCCAATGCCTTATGAAACTAAAGTGTGTAGTTATACATTTTAAAAAATAAGCCACCTGTCGCAACGCGCGGGTGATATGCAGCTTGTTGACTAACAAGTGGAATTGATAAATCAACGTGTAGGCATGGCATTAATGTGCACCTACTGTAGATTTGGTTTTCTAAGAATGACTGTCACGTGGATCTGAGCCCATGCCAAAGAAAATTGTTTTTATCAAAATCATTTTATTATATAAAACTAGCCTAACTTTATTCTAATTGTGAAAAGTGCAAAATTCCTCAACTGTAAAAGTTGTTTTCGCAGCTGTGAAAATTATTCATTCCTTTATGGACGAATCCTACTTATGAAACTTTAAACTCAATGACTATATAATATATGAATAAATCCTATTTGTGAAAATTAAATGACTTAACTTTCAACATATGGAATTGGATTCGAACAAATTGAACTTGATTAGCTACTTAATTATAAGACTTAAACATGTTATAAGTCTTAACAACTTCGTGATTCTGACTACTAACAAGTGAGGACATCACTTTTTGAAAACGGTTCATTTGTGTCATAAAACCATTGGATCCACATGCTGACTCTATGAGATCAAACTATCTACTCTCCATTTTAATTTCATTAGTTATCTTTTACTATTAATCTAATAAAAAGTTTAGAGTTACATTTGTAACCCTATTCCTATATTTCATCTTTCACAACTTATCATATTTGCATACCTATTTAAAACAATTCATTATTTAAAACAAATCGATTGAATTAAATGTAAAAAAGAACTATCATAGATTCTGCTTTTATTTATGTAAAAATGAACTATCATAGATTTTACTTTTATTACTTGCGTGTATATTTTTAGGTTAGGATTTTAATTGTCGTCTACTATTAACTTTTTCAAAAACATTTCCATACTCTTGAGCTTTTAAACTTTCTGAAATCGATATCCGCTTAAGCTTTTAAACTTTTTGAAAACGATCTCCGCCCCGCAACGCGGGCGGGTCGTAATGCTTGTTTATATAGAATTTTTAAAAATAGTTTTTTTTTGGTCAAATAACCATTAGTGGTGGGTCCCACCCCACCCTCCGCTTCTTTCCGTTGAAATCACCATAGAAGGGTGAACCCCCCCCCCCCACCCAAAAAGCCCTCGGGAGCGGTGTTTGGGGGCGTTTTGTGGCAAAACATCGTGGCTACATAATGACTACACATGACTTTATGATGATGATGAAGAAGTATCACACAAACACCCATACCCATGTGAGAAAATCTCAAGTTTAGACGACCTATTAAAATTAAGGCCCATGATCCTTTTTATTGAGAACTAGTTCATTAGTATAAGGTCATGTGTAGTTATAATCTTCTACACTTAGGTAAATTATGTCATGTGGCAGTCCAGTCAGTAAAAGAGGAGTTGTGACAAATAATGTAGTCATAAAACCTTCATAACTCCCTTTGCAATCATTACACAATTATTATTTTTTTACATAACAATTTTTTTTAATTTAAATAAATTATATGTATATATCTATACTACTATATAATGGATATTGCTCAAAATGGCATTTTCGTAATTAAAGCGTCTTAAAATTAAGACGCCTTCCCCTCTAAGCTTCAACCTATCTCTTGATCCGTCGCTTCTCAAACCAAAGATGCCCTTAATTGCAAAGCCAGACATCGGTCCCCTTTCCATCTGCTCAAACTGGCTTAAAGAAGCTCTTATTTAAAATCCATCTGAAATCGCAGCCTTACAGAGATCAGATTTTGGAACGCGACCTCCTTTTGATCTTGATAAAGCAGAGTCTCAGACGATTTTTTTGATCCATCGTTCTCCTCTCTCATCTATGCAGACGCATACAGTAGTGCTTTTCAGAAATCTCCCCTTTGGGTAATTCTTCAATCGCTTTTCATATTCAAAGTCTACATAATCCTAATCATGGAAAACGCCACATTCAGATTTCTGTTAAGGCAAGTGCAGAACCCATGCTTTTTGGATTGTTTTCAAAGTTGCCATCTAAATATATGAATTGGCCAGAAATTTTGAAATTTGAATTGTATAGGTGTGGACACCCGTGCCATCTTCATATATCAATGGGTTTTCATCTCTTTCTCTCTCTAAATTCAGTGCCACCATGAATCGACTTTGATGGCAGTGAGCAGCGAAGGTAATTCATGTATGAGCGATGGTGATGACGATTAGTCCGTCAGATCTGTATGTTGCAATTTTAGTCCTCAAGTTTGTAGGGGCGTTACAAGAGATGGAAGAGTAGGACGACAGAGTCGAGCAACAGGCTTACATGTTAACCCACAGGTACTATTATCTCAGATCGTTTTAGCTTTCACCCACATATTAAGATTTCGATTGTTCTTAGGTTCATAGGAGCCCTAATTCTTTGATTGTGATGGCCATGGGAACCAAAAATTGTTGTTTAGGTACACACCATGTTCTTCACAGCACCCTAATTCTTTAATTCTTTCACTTATTGTTCTTAGGTCTTTTCTTCTCTATTTGTTTCATACGATTTGTCTGTTTGTTTAGGTGATGACTGCTCCTACTTGTTTTAAAACCTATTTAAGGTGATCTCCACACAGTGACAGTTTTCATTGGCTACCTATTGTATGCAGATGACCCTTCAATGGGTTAAGGAAGGAAACCAGTGGAGTCTAGAACTAAACCTGAGACCTCTATTAGAGGGGAATCATGAGCTTACCACTACACGAATTTTGGTTTGATGAAAGTAATTCTTTTGGTAGAGCTGTAATTGAACTCACTTTTTGTTGAAAACTGCTATAGAGGCTGCAAATAGTCTTTGTTACTTGCATCATGTAGGTTGAGATCTTTAATTCTCTTCTGCTAAATTTGATCCTCTTGAGCTCAAACTGGAGCTGGTTTGGTGTTTAGTGTAGGACCCTTGCCTGGTGTAACACATGATATTACAGGTTTTCCTGCTGACTTGACCCATGCATTGAGAGAGTATTTTAAGTTGTATTAATATCTTTTTTGTTTCACTCTGCAGGTTTTAGTTGAAGTTGTCATGGTTACATGTTAATAACTGCATGAGAGATCTACTTGCTTGCTTTTATGAGTACAGGCTTGCATACACAAAAGTTTATATTTCCAAATCCTATTTGTTATTAGGTTTTACTTAACTAGAGATATGTTTTATAAAAATGTAGATGTTTTGGGCCAGGGAGTTGCCCAGATAAATGTCAACAAGAGCAAGAGAATTACTTAAAGCGATATTATTTTTGTAGTTTGAAGGTTGATTTCAATAAAAAATACAAAGAGCTTTGTTTATGATGAGCTTTGATTATCTTTATTTGTATTTATGTTTTAATTTTAAAATACAAGGTTAAGGTAGCATCCAAGAAAGCTGAGATGGAGATTCAAAACAAAGCTACCAAGAAACTGGAAAGCAGCTTCTTTCACGTGTTTGTATCATCTTTGCTGAACCAAATTCAAATCGGTTTATGTTCAGCTGTTGAGGTACTAATCTTGACCTGTAATTACCTATGTATATTATGTGCTTTATCAAGATATCATGGATGCAAAGGTTAGATGCAGTTCACAAATTAGTTATCCTTAACATAGCTGACTATGACAGATTATCCTTAACATCAAGATATCATGGATGCAAATGTGAACTTACACAAAACTTCACAACTTGATGAAATGTCACTTGTATTTGAAGTTCTAATCATATTATAAATTCATACCAAAAGATAAAAAGTAGTTTAATTTTTTATTTTTGAAGTTACCTGTAATTTTTTATTTTTGAAGTTACCTGTGATGTCAAATGATTTTTTTATGCATGTGCAAAGTGAGCTCTAGGAAAATTTCCAAAAATATATTTCTGCTATCAGCAGGTTTTAGTTTTATTTAAGAAGATGTTCAGGCAGGCTTTACATTGAGGAAACATGGGTTTTCCAGGTGAATTTTTTCACTTCTCCAACATTGTTATATTGAGTGACAAATGTCTTCATTTTTTTTTATCTATTTTCAGGTGCTCATACAGTCATACTTATGCTGGATCATAGAAATTATACGTTAATATAGATGTTGCATATGTTCTACTTGAGTTAAAGGAGTGATGCTTGCATTCATTGTTATTTGTTTTTTACCAATCATTATCTGGATCATCATTTTTTGCCACAAAATTTGAGAAATTTTGAAACTTTTTTCTTGCATTTTGCTATTCATTCTGGTATGCAACATCTTTTTGGGACATAGATTAGATTCAGTTCGCTTTTTAGGGCTTCAGTGGTATGAGTTTGTAAGGATGTGTAATGTTGTTTAGTTTCGTGTTTTTCTTCTTCTGTGCAGGACTCTTATGTGAAATCGAATTTTATCTCTGTCTTCCTCGATTTGTGGTACGTGTTCTAAGAAAGAACACACCCTGAGTTTGGATTGTGTCTAAGCGATATGTGAGTTCTTTTGTTTAATGACAAGTAGAAGTGTAGATACATAAGGTTGCTTCTTTGAAATTTGTTTGTGATATATAATGGAATTAGCAGGTAGCATCTACAAAGCTGATACGCAGCAAGCAAACCGGTCAATCACAGCGTCATTGCTTCATTGAGTTCCATACTCATGAACCTGTTGTGAAAGTTATTTAGAGCTACAATGGGACCATGGTGCCAAACACGGGTCAAGTTTTTCGGTTGATCCGAGCAAGCTTCAAGCTTCAGTATGGGTGAAAAACATGCAGAAAATATCAGTTCAAATTTATCTATATTCATAGGAGTTTCGGCACACTTAAAGGCAAAGAGGAATTCAAGAAATACAATGATACAATCGTTAATCTACCTGGTAAAACCATGAAGTAAAAAGCACTGAATGTTAAAAAAAATTGTTTTTTAATGTGTTTTTGGTGGTAAATGCAGGTCCATCAAATTAAAAACAATGAGCAGGAGGTTTTCTGCTTTTTGAATACACTTCTTTGGCCTGTTTGACTAATCTGATAAGTTTTTATGTAGGCTATCTGTTTACCTTTAAAATGGAAATAAAATTTTATCTTCCAGTTTCTGAAAGATATATCTACTCACATGTGACATGTGAGTGTCTTATATATTCCAATTTAATTCTGCATGTTATGAGCTGTTTAGGGGGAAATAGAAGATGGATGCATAGGCCTGATTGTAACAAATGTAGCTGTGTTTCTGCTATAGAGGGTTGCTAACCGTAAGTTCATGATGCAAAATTTCATGGTGAGTCTTCATATTTATGTTGTTTGTCTTCCAACATCATGACCTAATTTTTTAAGAGTCATGAATATTAATAAAGGTGACATTTTCAACTCATTCGCTTATAAGTGGGTTGGATTAGGACCATCAGGTTATGTTTTATATCAAATGGGTCAAATAGAAAAATCTGGACGAAAGTTGTCCAAAGTCTATTTGAATGCTTAGATCCTCCTAAATTCGTTCCTATAAATTATTAAATTATTATTGCATAGTGTTTTTCATTTATTTCATTGTTAATACATTAGTTACTCCTAAAACATGAACAAAAAGTATTTTCCGGCAAACCTGATCTAGCATCTTCAACCTTAAAAACTACTCTTTTTGACCCCTTACCTAGCCCACCCATTGTGCCACCTATAAGGCTCTAAGTTTTGCATCCGTGTTACTATTTTTAATCATTTCATCATCACAGATACAACTGGACAACTATAAAAGTGGACACTTTCATACTTAAGTATTTGACCACGTAAAGTCAAAATGTTTTATGATCTTTTGTTCATTTATTGGTTCTGAACTTCTGATAGTCGCATGTTGTTTCAAAATGTTCTATGATCTTTGTTCATTTATTAAAAGCTCTTTATTAAAAGCTCCTTGACTTTAAAGTCAAGCCCCTTTAAACTATTTGCAAAGTGTTGTTAGTGAAAGCTTATGGTTCTGATTATTGAATTGCAGATTGAAGGAATGATACTAGAGATTGAGACTTACCGTTGAATGCCTTGCTAGGTGAATGGATAGGCGACACTAAAAAGACGGGGTTTCGGGCTAATACAAAAAGTAGAACAATAGCATATTGGAAACCAATCCGGTATAGGGTCTAGATGACAATAATTACATTGGAGATATTGGAGATATCTTAGCAGAATTGAAATCACCATGGTCAGTCTTTGAAATTATGGTTTCTACTGCTTTCAAACCTATTTTTGCTCCTTGGTCTATGGCTTAGATTAATTATGTAGACACCCTTCTGAAAATATTATATACTTGTTTCCCATGTAAACACATGTTCCTTTTTCTTTTCTTTTTTAATGTATACATAATCATATAAACTTATACAAGTCAAAAGTTCGTGTGGAGGGTTAGGTTTTATATTTTGAATTTGGGTGCAATGTTTGGCAGATTCTTTTAATGTTAGGCGCTGTTGACAAAACTAATTTAAATAAAAGTATAATAACTAAATTGTCAAATGTGTCCATACTTCTCTTTCGTTTAGTTAACAAAACCGATTTGAATAAACTCATTATAACTAAATAGTCAAATGAGTCTATATTTTTAAGTTGAATAGGAGTATTATAAGGAACAACCCTTTAGTTATCATAATATATTTTATGCTCATCAAATCAATTGAGTCCTTAGTGTCATTTATTTAAATAGCCATATTGAGTCCAAACTCTGTGTGATGGAAATGGGTCACCAAACACTACAAATTCAAAACTGTCCCAAATACTTAAAATCGAGTTAAATTTTAGTATATAACATTGAATTCATCGAACACTTACATATTTTAGTATCACCTTGGTTGATTGTCACTTTCGTCATATCGCACGGATTTTTAATTCAAAATTACTATGTTTATAACTTATATTTTATTACTATGTTTATGATCAGTTACCCAACCTTATTCGTATGTTCGTTATATCCTGAAATAACTGATAAACTAATAGAAAATAAGTACCGTGTTGGTTAATTGTCGTTGTCGCCAAACGAGCCAGAAGACAAATAACACGCGTTCGTTAATGGTCACGAGGTCATTGATATGATTATGTTTTATGAGACCTTCTTAATGTGGCCTCATCAAAACTATCATTAAAACTATTATGTTCATGAATTCAACTTAAAACACTGTTTATGACTGATTGCATGGCGTACGACACGGATTGACTTCCTCACTATGGAATTTGTTGACCCTCGGATTTTGATTTAAAAAGTACTATGTTATTACTGATATCTTAAAACTATGTTGATGACTTATATCTTACAACTCATTTGGTTTTAAATTACTATGTTTGTGACCAATATATATTTCAATTCGAGTGTTTGTTGTTATTTGTTTGAGTTCTAGAAAAACGAATACCTCGATATAAATTGTCGTGCCGCCATAACAAGCGAACAGAAGTAGAATAACACGCTATACACTGTCGCCGCCGCAACGCGCGGGCACACGGCTAGTATATATATATATATATATATATATATATATTACATTTTCTAACTTTTTCTGACGGAGGTTACTGTGCTTTCTATACCCAATCACTAATTATACTTCACGGCATCAGCCAATACAATAGTGTTATACACAATGACGTGTATACATGAGCTGTCTTTGTCCCTTATGTACCACATTTACTCCTATTTATGAGCTGTGTTTTTTGTTTCTTTATTGTTTTTTTACACTAGTGTTGTCACACCCCAACCAACGGCGGAATACGTCGGGGCGCGATGATTGTCCAAATGCACACGACACTAATTAAATGTTGCGATATTCTTAATCATCCCATTTCATAACAATAGAATAATACATGATAATTCACATTTTAACTTGATTAATTTTAGGTCTCACTAAGTCCACATGTGTAAGGCCCCAATCCCAATTCATGCGTATTAACCTCGTTTTAATATCAGAGTTTGGAAATTTCATTACATATATAGAACTTTCATCCATTACCATGCCACATTTACAAAATCGGGTGTTTGGCACCATTAACTTCATAAGAATACTACATAACATTCACATTAACAAACATGTGCATCTAGGTCCCAAAAGATGTGATGTTCGGTTCCTAAGATCTTCGATTCGATCCCGACCCGTCTACAATAGTTTACCTGCCAAGAACACTAGTAACACGTTAGTATTAGTGGCACACAACAGCAATCAACCTATCTTGACCCGCCAACCCAATCGTTTGGAACATAAGAAAAATTCCATCTTTCACCGTATGATCCACCGTATCACAGAATCATTCCACCGTAACCCCAATCTGGTCACTGTATCATACTCCCAGTTCCACTGTATGATACAGTGGTCCTGATTAATTTTCATACTTAACTTCAAGTTTTACGAAAATTTTTCCATTCATTCCTATTTCTTCAAGACCACATCTTTATTTAGGAAAGACCCTCACAACACTTGTTTTCACATTCTAATCTATGTATTAAACGATTGAGAATCTAATTACCAAAAACTCAACCCGTTTGACCCGCTAACACACCCATCACAAAACCAACTTATGATTAGACTTTCAATCAGAATTTCCTTCATTTTAGTTTCCCTTAGCACACGCACAAGGTATTAATCCGCTTGAATTCCATGTTGGGGCAATCCGAGGTCCAAAACTCTCATGGTTCCTCGTCTTGCCCTAACATCCAGCTTAACCCAAATTGGGTCATATACCGCAATCCTAGTTAGTCATATTACATAACCAACTTCCCAATTTGATTACCCAATGCCCTCAACACATATAAGTCATCCAACTTCCGCTTGAATATCAAATTATAACCAACTATCTAATACTAACCACTAGCTACTGCGTGTTACCTTTAGGATTTAGCCTTGCCTTCACGATGATGATTTGCACATCCACTAGCTTCACCTATAACCAAATCATTGATTAAATTCCTCAATTCCACATTCATCATGCATACATTCTACACTCCATCACTACTTAATTCATAAAAATTCAGCTCATAGACATAATCAACTTCATTCAAGCATTTCATCAAACACCTTATATGCATACATAATGTTCTACAAATTTTAGAAGCTTTCATGCTTACTTTACACCCACAAATCCTCATACTACAAAGTTTCAGCTTTTACACTAAATCAATTACTCATAACAGTTTACTAGCATACATGGTGCTCAATTAACCAACCCACATCACCCATTCACCATGGATGTCGAAATCCATGAGGTGGGGTTTGACCACCACCTCAACCTCTCTAGATAACACACAATTCAGTCATGCAAGCAATAATTTAACTTCATCTAAGCACATATACACATAACAACACAGAATCAAGCATCAATTTCACCTCTAGGTGAAGCCCCTATATTTACCCTATCATCAAGAACACTTACTTGACTAAGAATACTCAATGGAGACCCCAAAATCACGAGTTATGGACCTCCCTATGCAGGATTTCGGATTCCCCTTGCCAAAAACCACCACCAACAGCTTCAATTTATGGTTTTTCCTCAAGAACTTGGCCTTCCCCTCCCTCCTCTCTCTCTCTGTCGTGATATATGAGTCTGGGGTAAATCCCAGACTTGTTTTAATCCCTATATTACAGCTATGGCCCCTCATGTTTATAATTCTGCACTTTCTTGACTAAAACTCTAATTTACACACTCAACCCTCTAACTTTTCTCTAGTTAGCCATTTATCAATAAAGGTAATTCAATAACAAAAGAATTTCCATAAGTTAATCGAGTTAATTTCTAAACCCGCTTATTTCGCCCAGAACTCAAATAAAGCATAATAAAATATTAACATCTCAAATTAATACAAAAAAAACCGGGATGTTACAACTCCACCCCCCTTAAAGGGAGTTTCGTCCCCGAAACTAGGATTACATACCGAAATAAGTAGGGGTAGTATCTCCGCATCTCTTCTTCGGACTCCCACGTGGTGTCCGACCCCTTTCTATGCTCCCATTTCACTTTTACTTGCTCAATTTCTTTATTTCTCAACCGCTTAGTTTTACGGTCGAGTATCTCAATCGGTCTCTCCACATAGTTCAGCTTGTCATCAATCACGATGTCATCCAAGGGCACATAGGCAGCCTCATCAGCTAAACATTTTCTCAAATTAGCCACGTGGAATGTATTATGGATTCCACTCAATTCTTCCGGTAACTCTAGTTGGTAAGCATTTTGACCCACTTTATCAAGGACTTTAAAAGGCCCGATGAATCGTGGGCTCAATTTTCCCCTCTTCCGAAATCTAATTACTCCCTTCCACGGGGTCACTTTTAACAACACATGATCCCCTTTCTTGAATTCAATATCCCTACGCCTCTTATCTGCATACGATTTCTGTCGATCCTGGGCGGCCTTTAAACGCGCTCTAATGATTTGAATTTTCTCATTGGTAGCCTTGACCACCTCTTTATGGGCCAACTCCCTTTGACCCACTTCACCCCAACACAACGGTGTTCTACACTTCCGCCCATAAAGGGCCTCATATGGGGACATTCCAATACTAGCATGATAGCTATTATTGTATGAGAATTCCACCAAGGGTAAATGAGTGTCCCAACTTCCTCCGAAATCCAACACACACGCTCGCAGCATATCCTCGAGTGTTTGGATTGTTCTCTCGCTTTGCCCATCGGTTTGAGGATGGTATGCGGTACTAAACAGTAACCGAGTACCCATACACTCCTGAAATTCCCGCCAAAATTTAGAAGTGAAGCGAGTGTCTCTATCCGACACGATTGACACCGGGACTCCGTGTCGCGATACAATCTCCTCCACATAGACATTTGCCATTCCTTCAGATGAATACGACTCACTAATAGGCAAGAAGTGTGCACTTTTAGTAAGTCGATCCACTATCACCCAAATAGCATCGAAATTTCTCCTCGTTTTTGGCAACTTTGTGAGCAAATCCATCGTGATATGCTCCCATTTCCACTCCGGTATCTCGAGTGGTTGCAGCTTACCATACGGCTTCTGATGTTCAGCTTTGACTTGAAGGCAAGTCAAACATTTCTCCACATATTTTACTATATCCCGCTTCATGCCCGGCCACCAATACTCGCGTTTTAAATCATGATACATTTTTGTGGCTCCCGGATGGATTGAATACCGAGACTTATGAGCCTCATCTAGGAGCAACTCTTTTACCCCGCACGTGTTAGGAATCCATATCCGCCCAAAACGATATTTGAGACCGTTGTCCTCGTGGACGAGGTCTTTCACCACCCCTTTTATCCGTTCTTTCTTCCAATTTTCTTCTTTCACCGCTTCCTCTTGTGCTTTCTTGATTGAATCAAGAATACTTGAGGTTATAACCAGCTTCATCGATTTCACCTTAATAGGTGCGTAGTCTCCTTTTCTGCTTAAGGCATCCGCCACCACATTGGCCTTGCCCGGATGGTAATGAATCTCACAATCATAGTCTTTGATTAGTTCCAACCACCTTCGTTGCCTCATGTTTAATTCCTTCTGATCAAACAAATATTTCAAGCTTTTGTGATCAGTATAGATGGTGCACGGAATGCCATATAAATAATGCCGCCATATTTTTAGGGCGAACACCACCGCTGCCAGCTCAAGATCATGAGTTGGATAGTTAACTTCACTACTCTTTAACTGTCTCGATCCATAGGCTATCACTCTACCCCGCTGCATAAGTACACACCCCAAGCCGAGGTATGACGCATCTGAGTATATCACTATATCCTCCGTCCCATCGAGTAAAGCCAACACGGGAGCATGAGTTAGCTTTTCTTTTAGGGTCCGGAAGGACTCTTCCTGCTTTTCACCCCATTCAAATTTCACATCCTTCCTTGTAAGTCGAGTCAATGGCAAGGCTATTTTGGAGAAGTCTTGAATAAATCTCCTATAGTAGCCTGCCAATCCTAAGAAACTCCGGATTTCAGTCGGGTTCTTAGGTGTTCTCCATCCCGCTACTGCTTCGACCTTGGCAGGGTCTACTAATACCCCTTCAGCATTCACCACATGTCCCAAAAATTGTACCTCCCGTAACCAAAAGGCACACTTCGAGAACTTCGCATAGAGTTTTTCCCGCCTTAAAGTTTCCAACACCTCACGCAAGTGTTGGGCATGCTCTTCCTCGCTCCGCGAATATACCAAAATATCATCAATAAACACAATAACGGATCGATCCAACATCGGCTTACACACGCGGTTCATAAGGTCCATGAAAGCCGCCGGTGCATTAGTCAATCCGAAGGACATTACTAAGAACTCGTAATGCCCATACCGCGTTCGAAAAGCTGTCTTTGGGACATCCTCCTCTCTCACCTTCAGCTGATGGTACCCCGATCTCAAATCGATCTTGGAGAACCAACTCGCCCCTTGTAACTGGTCAAACAGATCATCGATTCGGGGCAAGGGATATTTGTTCTTCACGGTCAGCTTATTCAGCTCACGGTAGTCTATACACATCCTTAGACTACCGTCTTTCTTCTTCACAAATAACACCGGTGCACCCCAAGGGGATACACTTGGCCGAATAAACCCCTTATCAAGCAATTCCTGCAGCTGCTTCATCAATTCTTGCATCTCAGTAGGGGCTAGCCGATACGGAGCTCGTGCCACTGGCTTTGCCCCAGGTACCAAATCGATCCGGAATTCCACATCCCTATCCGGTGGTATACCCGGAAGGTCTTCAGGAAAAACATCTAAGAATTCTTGCACAACGGGTACCGCTTCAGCTTTATTATTCTCACGTTCGGTATCCACCACGTAGGCCAAAAAGGATTTACACCCGTGTTGGATGTATTTTCTTGCCTCCATCACTGAACACAACGTGATCTCATTCTTTCTTTCTCCTTGAACAACAACCTGCTTCCCGCTCGGCGATATTAATTCAATCACCTTGCGGTTACACACCACATTGGCTTGGTATTTAGATAACCAATCCATTCCCACTATCACCTTGAATTCCCCCATCATCATTGGTATTAAATCGATAGGGTAATCTTCATCTTCTATCGAGATCTTACAATCACGATACACATCAAAGACTAAGACACTCTTGTTATCTGCTATTTCTACTTCTAAGGGCACAGACAGCTTGTTAATAACAAAAGAAGGGTGATGGGTAAAATCATGGGAAACAAATGATCTACTCGCCCCCGTATCAAACAATACATATGCAGGGATAGAATTGACAAGAAAGATACCTGTCACTACCCCCGGATCCACCTTTCCTTCCTCCACGGTCAGCTGATAAGATCTTCCTCTCGCTCGAGGAATATCCGGCTTCACTCCGCTTTGACCCGCCCCCGCGCTCGGGTTTGGGCATTCGCTCTTTTTATGACCCGTCTTTCCGCATCCAAAACATAACCGTGCAGGGCTAGGACATTGTGCTATACTATGCCCTGTTTTCCCACAACCATAGCACTGCTTTGTTAAAAAGAAACATTCCCCCTTATGCGTTCTCCCACAATGTGGGCAATCAGACGACCCACTCTTCTTGTTGTCAGCTTTCTTGGGTGATTCATTCACCCTTGGTTTCTTATTTGGGGTAGAACTGCTTTCTACTCCCCTCTTCTCGCCTCTTTCCACCTGCTTTTTCAGCTCCAATTCTCTCTCTCGACAAGCATTGATCAGCTCCTCGAGAGTCACACATCGGGAAGCATTAATGAATTCCCTAAAATCAGCATTCAGCATGTTGTTAAATTGGTAGATCTTTTGCTTCTCTGTTCTCAGCAGCTCTTTACAGAATTTCACTCGATCCAGGAAGTAACTGATTACCTCCCCGATCGGTTGTCCCTTCTTTTGGCGAAACTGCATCAACTCATCTTGTATTTTGTTTACTTCAGACTCAGGGCTATGATATACTGCAAACACCGCTTTAAACTCTTCCCAGTTCATGGCCTTTATGGCCTCCCTTCCCTTTTCCTCACGTGTCATATCCCACCAGTCTTTCGCATGTGACCGGAGTTGCCCGGTTGCAAACATCACTTGATCCTCCGGTTCACAGTGACTCCGTTCGAATACCGCTTCAATTTCCGCTAGCCATCGGTAACAGGCTATCGGATCTGCCTCACTAGTGTATAGGGGAGGTTTACACGCCATAAAATCCTTGTAAGTACACCTCCCCTTATCCTTCTTCCCGCTTCCTTCCGCCATAAAATCATTCCTCATCGATTCCAGCTTCTTTTCCAATGCCTCCATCAAGGCATTTTCCATTTGACCCACATGGGTCCGCACCGCTGTTTCCACCGAGGTCTCAATTTCATCTGAGATCAGCTTCTTCATTTCTGCAATCATAGGCTCCGTAAGAGCCCCAGCTGGGTTGTTTTCATCCGCCATAGTAAACTGAAAGTTTACAATAGGTTAGCATCATCATCACATACTTCCGCTTCTCAATCACTAAAAATTTTCAGCTCAACCATTTAAAATGATCCATACCGCACATTTCATCATTCAATATCACAATACATATAATTTAAATCACTTACCGGGTCAGAAGATCGAACCTTGAACCGAACATCTTTCCCCATTACGAGCACTTGGTTTGAGTTCAAGTGCCCCCATGACACTTGAATCCCTCAAACCGTGGCTCTGATACCAACTTGTAAGGCCCCAATCCCAATTCATGCGTATTAACCTCGTTTTAATATCAGAGTTTGGAAATTTCATTACATATATAGAACTTTCATCCATTACCATGCCACATTTACAAAATCGGGTGTTTGGCACCATTAACTTCATAAGAATACTACATAACATTCACATTAACAAACATGTGCATCTAGGTCCCAAAAGATGTGATGTTCGGTTCCTAAGATCTTCGATTCGATCCCGACCCGTCTACAATAGTTTACCTGCCAAGAACACTAGTAACACGTTAGTATTAGTGGCACACAACAGCAATCAACCTATCTTGACCCGCCAACCCAATCGTTTGGAACATAAGAAAAATTCCATCTTTCACCGTATGATCCACCGTATCACAGAATCATTCCACCGTAACCCCAATCTGGTCACTGTATCATACTCCCAGTTCCACTGTATGATACAGTGGTCCTGATTAATTTTCATACTTAACTTCAAGTTTTACGAAAATTTTTCCATTCATTCCTATTTCTTCAAGACCACATCTTTATTTAGGAAAGACCCTCACAACACTTGTTTTCACATTCTAATCTATGTATTAAACGATTGAGAATCTAATTACCAAAAACTCAACCCGTTTGACCCGCTAACACACCCATCACAAAACCAACTTATGATTAGACTTTCAATCAGAATTTCCTTCATTTTAGTTTCCCTTAGCACACGCACAAGGTATTAATCCGCTTGAATTCCATGTTGGGGCAATCCGAGGTCCAAAACTCTCATGGTTCCTCGTCTTGCCCTAACATCCAGCTTAACCCAAATTGGGTCATATACCGCAATCCTAGTTAGTCATATTACATAACCAACTTCCCAATTTGATTACCCAATGCCCTCAACACATATAAGTCATCCAACTTCCGCTTGAATATCAAATTATAACCAACTATCTAATACTAACCACTAGCTACTGCGTGTTACCTTTAGGATTTAGCCTTGCCTTCACGATGATGATTTGCACATCCACTAGCTTCACCTATAACCAAATCATTGATTAAATTCCTCAATTCCACATTCATCATGCATACATTCTACACTCCATCACTACTTAATTCATAAAAATTCAGCTCATAGACATAATCAACTTCATTCAAGCATTTCATCAAACACCTTATATGCATACATAATGTTCTACAAATTTTAGAAGCTTTCATGCTTACTTTACACCCACAAATCCTCATACTACAAAGTTTCAGCTTTTACACTAAATCAATTACTCATAACAGTTTACTAGCATACATGGTGCTCAATTAACCAACCCACATCACCCATTCACCATGGATGTCGAAATCCATGAGGTGGGGTTTGACCACCACCTCAACCTCTCTAGATAACACACAATTCAGTCATGCAAGCAATAATTTAACTTCATCTAAGCACATATACACATAACAACACAGAATCAAGCATCAATTTCACCTCTAGGTGAAGCCCCTATATTTACCCTATCATCAAGAACACTTACTTGACTAAGAATACTCAATGGAGACCCCAAAATCACGAGTTATGGACCTCCCTATGCAGGATTTCGGATTCCCCTTGCCAAAAACCACCACCAACAGCTTCAATTTATGGTTTTTCCTCAAGAACTTGGCCTTCCCCTCCCTCCTCTCTCTCTCTGTCGTGATATATGAGTCTGGGGTAAATCCCAGACTTGTTTTAATCCCTATATTACAGCTATGGCCCCTCATGTTTATAATTCTGCACTTTCTTGACTAAAACTCTAATTTACACACTCAACCCTCTAACTTTTCTCTAGTTAGCCATTTATCAATAAAGGTAATTCAATAACAAAAGAATTTCCATAAGTTAATCGAGTTAATTTCTAAACCCGCTTATTTCGCCCAGAACTCAAATAAAGCATAATAAAATATTAACATCTCAAATTAATACAAAAAAAACCGGGATGTTACAACATGCATCCTATAGTGTTATCAACTTGATCAACGAATTCATCAACAGCAAAGCCTGCAACATGTATAAAATATGGGTCAACTACAAGTAGTTGGTGAGTAAACATAGGTGTAACGTACTGCATAGATATTTGAAAGCATTGCGATCCAGTGGGTCAAGTGTAAACATCTATGCCAAATCATGAGATGAATCAAAACACATGAGTAGGTGACGCACTCAAGCCCTCGGCAAGTTAGGCAGTCAATCACACGGCGCCACACGCGAGGCAGGCCAGGTGGGTTGCCACGCCAATAGATATATCATTGTTACCATGGCTCGAGTGAGTTAATGAGATGCGTCAATGCGATTAGATCGTTCCATCGCTCAATCGTTCCAGCGATTTGATCGAATACAACAAACAAACCACACAAGTATCACATCACATCAGAGAATCGCACATAGCAGTCACATAGAATCGCATGTTTGATTTTTGTAATAAAGAGATTAGTAGATTTAAATATCTGGTAGCGTGCATGTTGCACCCCAAAACAATAAAATAAAAGAGGGGCTATGATCACTCACCTGATATGGAGACACAAAGGAAAGAATGACACCGTGACTCGAGACGAATAAATCCGAAGACACAATCGACAGCTAAACCAGAGGGAAAGAATAAACGAATAAATAAATAAGTAAATTTAAATAAATAGATAAATAAATAAATTATTATTTAATTGAATTTTCAATGACTTGACGACTCTATCGAGAGATACAATTTGGTGAACCGCACGTTCAAGGTCAAAGTGCTGATTTAATTTGAAATTGTCTACAAAATGATAAATAATTATAATAAATTATTTATAATTCTTAGTGGCCAAAAAAATATATATACTTTTATGATTTTTAAGAAAATTCAATCATATAAAATTATGATAACGCTCATGTATATTCACATAAACAAAGTCAATATAACATTCCAAAACCAAGTTTTTATCCAAACCGGGCGTCGGGTTTTAGTATATTTGTCCATAGGAAACAAAGTAATAACAATTTAAACATATTCTAGACTTAACCCGAGCTTTTCAAAATCGGAATATTTGTTTTGAACACCGGAACACCGAGTTTTAACATTCGCAATGCGATTATTATTACAAAATTTATATGCATATTTATTTACCAAATTATTATTACCAACTTAAATGCATTTATATTTAGAGATTTTATATAGATGTTCCTTTAAGTATTTATGACAAAGGTTCTAGCCAACGGGTCAAAGAGAATGAAATTGTTAAAATGCCAACGAAAAGGAAAACGCGGTATACCTTTCGACCGATACTCGAACCCGGATACGGTTAACCGAAAAATCGACACAACTCCAAAATAAACGAATAAGTAGTCCAATCCAATCAGATTTTCGCCAAGAACAATAATACGAGGTTGGTTTTCTGAGTTGACTTCGTTTGACCAGATTTAACATTGACCAGAAAGTTGACTGAGTCAACTCGGTTGACTCAGTCCCGAGTTAACTCCATATTAGCTAAATCTTGGACCCAAACACTCATTATCAACCAAACACTCCCATTTTAACCTTCTGGAACAATTCCGGCGGCTGGAGGCCCATGGTCGCCACTGGAGAAAGACGTCACCGCTAAGAAGACCCACAAACATCACAACCGAACCATCGAACACACAGATCTGAACACGAAAAGAAGGGAACGGGAGATTAAACGATGAAATCGAGCTAGAAAGAAGAAGAAAGCATACACAAACCTCAGTTTCTGGCACTTTCCGTCGCGACTACCACTGGGACCACCATAAACGTCGGTCGACGCCGCCACTATGGCGGAATCCGACAACCGCCACCGTTGTTACCCCTAGCTACACAACCGTCATCGCGAGCTCGAGAAGGGGTGGGGGGAGGAAAGTTGTCTCTGTTCGCGACGGAAATTGAGGGGGGAGAGGAATACGATCGAGAGGGGAAGACGATTGGAGGGTTGCAGATAGAAGGTCGCCGGAAATAGCACCACTGGTCGCCGGAATTGTGGCTAGAGAGAGAGCTTTCTCCCTTCCTCAATGCCTCTCTCTTCTCTTCGATGCAGCACACACATATGTGTGTGTTTGTGTAGGCTGCCAGGGTAAGAAAAAATGAAAGGGGTGTAACCCTAACATTTTAAAAAATTGGTTTTATTACTATTATTTTTTATTCTTTTCTTCTTTTTTTTATATTAAATATTAGGGTTTGGGTGACTAAGTAATTAGGTAACATACCGCGATAATGAAACACATAAAATTTTGAAACGTCTCGTTTACAGTCCGCGACCTATACCGACATTTAACGGATTTTCAAAGAATTAAATTAAATATTACATTTTAAACATTTTGAGAATGTTTATAAGAGATTTATAAATCCCAGTTATGACGGATATATATACACAAATAACGAAAACAGTCGAGTTTATTAAAACATATATGATTATTTTTAACGCCAAACCTTAGAAGACTAGAACTTATGCTCAATGAAACGATTAATTGAAAATACAATTGCTTAATAATTGCTAAATGTATTATTTAGAAAAATAGTTCGGGTTAAAAGGGATATGGGTTGACCGAGTTGTTACAGTCTCCCCTACTTTAGGGAATTTCGTCCCGAAATTTAGAAGAGAACCAACATTTTAAAGAAAAATAGTTTAAAGGTTTTTAATAGCACCAAATATATCTTGACCTTAGAGACACAATATGGAAATGACATAACAAATTTTCACAGAGACTAGAATTATATATTCTCGATTACTGACTCGATTATGAAAAGGCCACCATTCACCAGACTGCTTGGCTTGGTTAGGAACAGTCACAAAAATTCATAGATTTGCGATACGAACATCAACTGGAGACACACACGCAAAGACGCACACACCATCATCTGTCGGACTCTCAGTGCAACTTAAAGGCATTACCGATGCTTATATATATGGTGTACCGCAGCTAACCCACCACATCTTTAATATCTATAAGAGAGTCCTGTTCAACTTCGGAGAATATTCTATTCTACGCACCAACCACAAAATAACCGAGTTTGACACCACAATATTTACACTATCATAGAAAATGAGCAATAGGCCAAGAGAAAACAAATCACAACCAAATCGAGAGCCAATCAACGATTAACCAAGGAGGTGACCATAATCTACCCTACTTTAGGAGCGAGACCGAGGGGTCGAGAGACACATGTGAGTAATGGGTGCAACATAAGTACCTTTAATCCATACAACATTGATCCACATAGAGCATCACAACAAAATAATCAATGATAACAAAAAAAAAATTGTGGGGTTCCGGAATTCTTATCCAGGCAAAGCGTCAAGTTCTGGTGAACCAGATGGGTAGCGACCCACATCCGATTTACCTCCCGAGACACAATACCCAGACGAATTCCGAAACAACCCTCGTTGAAACCCACAACTAATACCCACGACCAATGACGATCGTATGCTAAGCTAGCATCACACACAATCGCTGGTAGTGGCACGTACGAGTCTCTGATTCAGCAAGAGTAGAATAATGACTAACGCTCGAATTACCGGTTCACAACCAAAAGTTTGAAGCAATAAAGTCAAAGCATGAGGGAAAGAAAATCACAATCGTCAAAAGATCAATACAAAGGCAGATATAGAGTACCACGAATCTGACGGAATGCTCCGCATTAGATCCATGAGTCGAATAGAACTGATGCATGTCGTGACTAATATAGATAGCAGTACATTTCGAAAACATGGCTCCACTAATGTGAGATGAACCGCATGATTTGTGGTATATGAAACCAAAGTTACGTATCCAGTAACACGACTCCGAGTACCTGAATCCGATGTCATGAACCGAATGACATGATTCGAGATACACGAATCCGATAACATGAATCAAGCAACATGTCTTAAAATACATGATCCCGATAACACGAACCGAAAGCGTGACTCAAATGCATGCACCTTATATCATGAATTGGAGAGCATGACTCGAAATGTATACAACAGATAGCGAGAAACAAAAGCATAGCTCGAAATGCGTGAATCTGACAACTTAAGTTAAAATCATAACCCGAGATGCATAAAACTGGTAACATGAACCAGAATCATAACTCAAAATACGTGAAACTAATAACATGAATCAAATAGCACGACTCTAGGTACATGAACCCGCTAGCTTGAACCGAATGACACGACTTCAAAGTACATGAATCTGATAACATGAACCGAATAACATGACGCGAAGTACATGAATCCAATAACATTCACCGAAAATCATGACATCAAAGTACGTGAATCTAAATATATAAATCGAGCAATATGAAATGAGAAGATAGATAGATCATCATCAATCGTGAAATAACCGAACCACATAATAAAACCCTAAATCATGAGTCGGTGGGTACAAACGACGATTCTAAGACAAAATAACTCAATAATCGGGCAACGAGCGCAAATTCAAAAGATAGGATAATGAACACCGAATAGAGATCGAATAAAATCAGTGTCACGTATCAACAATGAGACAATCCAAAAACCAACATCACGATCATGATGGATGAAATCCGAGTCCATGGCCAGAGTCATGAACCAGCTGTTGGAACCATACCAAATGAATCTGTGTAATAGATGGCAGCAATCTATCTCACGATCCGACTATTTCGTTTAACAACAGTCAAACCGTGAGCTTAAGCAGCTAATCATTCCCCATAATCTATTAGTTAGAATAGATATGTGCATCAGGATTTTAAAATCAAGAGCGAACCATGAGCGAACCCGCCTATCGTCAGCAAAGGCGACATCGAATTTGAAGGCTAAGAATGGAGCTCACGAAGGAACCATCGAAATCAAAGGAGGCCAAATCCAACTTAACAATACACTCGAGTGAAGATCTCGAACATATGTAAAACCAAAAATATCCAAACCACTTACGAAATGCGGTTCGGAAAGCATCACCAAGAAAAGAGAGGAGGAACCCATAACGAAAATCAATCACGCGAAAACGATTGGTTCTTAGGGCTGAAACATGCAAATATGGGTTCCCAACATGAAGGGTGAATAAACCATAAACTGACCAAGGCTACGCGACGATAAGGTGACTTGCAATTGAAGTCGCGCAGGGTGCGAGGTCGATGCGAAAGTCGATCTGGTGAACGAGAGGAAGACCCATTTCATCATCAAGAAAACTTTTCACGGTAAATCCGAACGACTAGGATGTCTTTCACTCCCTATTCTTTCTTTCGACTCCCACAATTTAGACCAAAATTGCATGCGCTCCAATATCAAGTAATTGTGGGCTTAATGCATAGCATAAACTTGAGCCCACAGACTGGTTTATCGTCGAGGATTGTCGGGACCTAATCATCCAGGCAGGGTACAAATGAGTTTAACTGACGCGCACAGTTTAACAAAACTGTGATAAAGATGCATGAATGAGAGGAAAAAGGATAAGAGGTTCCAACGGCGAACAATACTGAAGCACAATGATCAATGAGTTATGTCGCGAAGCAGACATAACTCGAAACCATAAAACTTAGCTTCGAACAGAAACTTTAGAAACCGGGACACGTGTAGAGTTATCTACTCGAGAGGTCGTATAGTCGTAAATTCGTACACATGCAATCCCGTAAACATGGGGACTCGAAAGTTCGTACATTCCCAAACGGGTAGATTCCTAGACACGCGTCCCTTAAAAACACACATGCGATCTTGAAGACAAGATCATTTAAAATAAACAACATGGAAAATGTTATTAAAACGGACAGTCACGCGCACTTAGGCATGTATACCCGCTGATGTGCCCATTCGTTGCCATACTTAGGTTTGTATACCCGTTGATGTGCCCATTCGTTGCCATGTATGTATGTAATCCCGTAACCATACCACGTGTAAACTCGTGAGCCCATCAACGAGAACTCACCCAAAATATACACGACGACCTAAATGACACGAGAGATAAAATGATTTAGAAACATGAGGGACGAATACCTTACCAAAACATAAAAGCACGGTTGACCCGAACGGATATGTTGTAAATACTTGACAAAAGGGGATAAATGTTTGACAAAAATCCCAACGATCAAAAGATATTTAGTATATGAATCCCAAACAACATATGGATCGAAAACTCAAGCAACGGTACCGAGGTTAGCATCACCGTTGACAAGGGTGTTAACGGTGACTAATAGGGGCATGGATGCGGAAAGACGCCTAAGATTTCTACAATGATGGCAAACAACACAAGGGTAAGGACAAACAGATGCACCATAGCGAATTGAGCACATGCTGGTGCCTAAAGTTGGACCGATCGAGGCTGAAATCGAGCTGGCTGATAACGAGTGCTCAGAAGATGGTTAGTGCAACCATTGACGAGGCATAGCCAAAGTTTGATTGAGAGAGGGTGATGCTTACATGACTCACATAAAATAGGTGAAGCCTGAGGTCAGACTCCATAACCGAGTAAAGAATGAGGGTCACTTCGCAGTCGCTGCTGCGATCGATGTGATGTTGACCAAGAAAATGGGTGAAATAACCATGAAATATGACATCACGAAATATTGATTTGGGGCCAAGAGAGGGACGAACATCATATAGGGTACCCGAATCTGAGTATCACGAGACTCCAAAATGAGGCAAGTCAAATCAAAATACCATGAAATAACAAAACAAAATAAATCAAATCGGAAATAACAGGTTAAAATGATTCATAGGATATCGAGAATTGTCAAGAATCATCAAGCCACCAACTCACCAACAAGAAATCAAGTTGAAAGTCACCCAAATCGTGAGAGATAGAATAAAACATGTGCGTTAGTGAATCGTGATATAGTGTGACTCTGATCATCAAAACCATTGTGAATCATAGTAATCATAATTATCGCGTAAAAACATGAAATCAAGCGATCGAGATAAAACACATCGGAGTGGTCCTCATCTCCCGATTGGGAAACTACAACCGTGACAAATCGGAGTATGGTTCTAGTGATTGACATGCTCTGACCTAATAGGTTTCGGCACTCTCGTTGGGACATCCCAGGTGAGCGTTCGAGTCCGTTAATTCAGTTGAACGTCTTTCTTGGCAGAGACCCCACCTACCCATGCTTCCTCCCTTCCAGTTACTACACGTCACTCACTAGCACCCGTCTCTGAGGAGATCATAAAATCGAAAATCAATTTTCTAAATGGTACGTGAGGCACCATTTCTAAGGAAGGAAGCTAGGAAGCCTCAAGTGATCTGTGTACATGTGTGTTGATTAATCAAAATCAAGGCAATGAGTGAAATAGGCATAATTAAGGAGCATATAATGGACATACAATTCATATAGGCATGCTATGCACGAGGTACTCGTGCGGGACACCGAAGGAAATAGTCTAGGTCAAGCCGGTTCTAATAACCTAGATCCCTATAGCCGTGGCTCTGATACCAATCTGTCACACCCCGACCGACGGCGGAATTTACGTCGGGGCGCGATGATTGTCCAGATGCACACAACACTAAATAAATGTTGCAATATTCTTAATTAACCCATTTCATACAACTACAATTATAACATGATAATTCAATACAAATCAACAATAAACAAATGAGCTTGATTAATTTAGGTCTCACAAAGTCCACATGCATCCTATAGTGTTATCAACTTGATCAACGAATTCGAACAGCAAAGCCTGCAACATGTACAAAATATGGGTCAACTACAAGTAGTTGGTGAGTAAACATAGGTTTAGTATAGTACATAGAATAAAGCATTGCGATTCAGTGGGTCAAGTGTAAAACATCCAAATCATGATCAACAAGTATGAGTGATGTGCACCAAACCTAGACAAGTAAGGGAGCAATCATCCGGCGCCACACGCGAGGCAGGCCAGGTGGGTTGTCAGCCAATAGATCTATCATTGCTACCACGGCTCGATGGTTAATGGTACACATGCGATTAGAGACTAGCGACTAGCGATTAGAGAATACAACAAACAAACCACAAGTATCACATAATCAGAGAATCACACATAGAGCACATAGAATCGCATGTTTGATTTTTGTAATAAAGCGATTAGAGATTTAAATATCGGTACATGTTGCACCCCCAAAACAATAAAATAAAAGAGGGGCTATGATCACTCACCTGATATGGAGACACAAAGGAAAGAATGGCACCTTGACTCGAGACGAATAAATCCGAAGACACAATCGACAGCTAAACCAGATGGAAGAATAAACGAAAATAAATAAATAAATAAATAAATAAATAGATAAATAAATAAATTATTATTTAATTGAATTTTCATGACTTGACGACTCTATCGAGATATAAATTTGGTGAACCGCACGTTCAAGGTCAAAGTGCTGATTTAATTTGAAATTGTCTACAAAATGATAAATAATTATAATAAATTATTTATAATTCTTAGTGGCCAAAAAAATATATATACTTTTATGATTTTTAAGAAAATTCAATCATATAAAATTATGATAACGCTCATGTATATTCACATAAACAAAGTCAATATAACATTCCAAAACCAAGTTTTTATCCAAACCGGGCGTCGGGTTTTAGTATATTTGTCCATAGGAAACAAAGTAATAACAATTTAAACATATTCTAGACTTAACCCGAGCTTTTCAAAATCGGAATATTTGTTTTGAACACCGGAACACCGAGTTATAACATTCGCAATGCGATTATTATTACCAAATTTATATGCATATTTATTTACCAAATTATTATTACCAACTTAAATGCATTTATATTTAGAGATTTTATATAGATGTTCCTTTAAGTATTTATGACAAAGGTTCTAGCCAACGGGTCAAAGAGAATGAAATTGTTAAAATGCCAACGAAAAGGAAAACGCGGTATACCTTTCGACCGATACTCGAACCCAGATACGGTTAACCGAAAATCGACACAACTCCAAAATAAACGAATAAGTAGTCCAATCTAATCAGATTTTCGCCACGAACAATAATACGAGGTTGGTTTTCTGAGTTGACTTCGTTTGACCAGATTTAACATTGACCAGAAAGTTGACTGAGTCGACTCGGTTGACTCAGTCCCGAGTTAACTCCATATTAGCTAAAACTTGGACCCAAACACTCATTATCAACCAAACACTCCCATTTTAACCTTCTGGAACAATTCCGGCGGCCGGAGGCCCATGGTCGCCACTGGAGAAAGACGTCACCGCTAAGAAGACCCACAAACATCACAACCGAACCATCGAACACACAGATCTGAACACGAAAAGAAGGGAACGGGAGATTAAACGATGAAATCGAGCTAGAAAGAAGAAGAAAGCATACACAAACCTCAGTTTCTGGCACTTTCCGTCGCGACTACCACTGGAACCACCATAAACGCCGGTCGACGCCGCCACTATGGCGGAATCCGACAACCGCCGCCGTTGTTACCCCTAGCTACACAACCGTCATCGCGAGCTCGAGAAAGGGGGGGGGGGGGGAAGAAAGCTGTCTCTGTTCGCGACGGAAAAGGAGGGGGGAGAGGAATACGATCGAGAGGGGAAGACGATTGGAGGGTTGCAGATAGAAGGTCGCCGGAAATAGCACCACTGGTCGCCGGAATTGTGGCTAGAGAGAGAGCTTTCTCCCTTCCTCAATGTCTCTCTCTTCTCTTCGATGCAGCACACACATATGTGTGTGTTTGTGTCGGCTGCCAGGGTAAAAAAAATGAAAGGGGTGTAACCCTAACATTTTAAAAAATTGGTTTTATTACTATTATTTTTTATTCTTTTCTTCTTTTTTATATATTAAATATTAGGGTTTGGGTGACTAAGTAATTAGGTAACATACCGCAATAATGAAACACTTAAAATTTTGAAACGTCTCGTTTACAGTCCGCGACCTATACCGACATTTAACGAATTTTCAAAGAATTAAATTAAATATTACATTTTAAACATTTTGAGAATGTTTATAAGAGATTTATAAATCCCAGTTATGACGGATATATATACACAAATAACGAAAACGGTCGAGTTTATTAAAACATATATGATTATTTTTAACGCCTAACCTTAGAAGACTAGAACTTATGCTCAATGAAACGATTAATTGAAAATACAATTGCTTAATAATTGCTAAATGTATTATTTAGAAAAACAGTTCGGGTTAAAAGGGATATGGGTTGACCGAGTTGTTACAGTCTCCCCTACTTTAGGGAATTTCGTCCCGAAATTTAGAAGAGAACCAACATTTTAAAGAAACATAGTTTAAAGGTTTTTAATAGCACCAAATATATCTTGACCTTAGAGACACAATATGGAAATGACATAAGAAATTTTCACAGAGACTAGAATTATATATTCTCGATTACTGACTCGATTATGAAAAGGCCACCATTCACCAGACTGCTTGGCTTGGTTAGGAACAGTCACAAAAATTCATAGATTTGCGATACGAACATCAACTGGAGACACACACGCAAAGACGCACACACCATCATCTGTCGGACTCTCAGTGCAACTTAAAGGCATTACCGATGCTTATATATATGGTGTACCGCAGCTAACCCACCACATCTTTAATATCTATAAGAGAGTACTGTTCAACTTCGGAGAATATTCTATTCTACGCACCAACCACAAAATAACCGAGTTTGACACCACAATATTTACACTATCAT
Organism: Deinandra increscens subsp. villosa; assembly: GCA_039602395.1. Classification (NCBI taxonomy): domain Eukaryota; kingdom Viridiplantae; phylum Streptophyta; class Magnoliopsida; order Asterales; family Asteraceae; genus Deinandra; species Deinandra increscens. The sequence goes on along the minus strand of JBCNJP010001831.1, from coordinate 43,786 downwards.
AGAAAATGAGCAATAGGCCAAGAGAAAACAAATCCCAGTTATGAGAATGTTTATAAGAGTTTTATAAATCCCAGTTATGACGGATATATATACACAAATAACGAAAACGGTCGAGTTTATTAAAACATATATGATTATTTTTAACGCCAAACCTTAGAAGACTAGAACTTATGCTCAATGAAACGATTAATTGAAAATACAATTGCTTAATAATTGCTAAATGTATTATTTAGAAAAACAGTTCGGGTTAAAAGGGATATGGGTTGACCGAGTTGTTACAGCTTTTCTCTAGCTTTTTGGTCAAACTCCTTAAAAGTAAGGAGATTGGCCTCTCCCTTCACTGCCTGTGCTAAACCGCATTTGATACCTTCATTAAAGCCAACAGCATTGGCGGCAGAGTTCACCTCCAAAGCCACAAAAATTATTTCTAAATGAACCTTCTTTGCAACCATATCCAGGCATTCTGCAATCAACCACTTGCTCTTTTCATTTAAAGAAGCATTCTCGGCTTGTATCTGCTCACGCTCCTCAGCCATAGCTTTCATAGTTTCTTCCAGCTTTTTCACTTCCAACTTTGCAATCTCGGATACTGAAAAATTGGAAATGCAAGTCTAATAACATGATGGAAATGCAAGTGAAAAGACAAAATAAAGAATACAAGTCATACCTCTTTTTGCAGCTTCGACCTGGGCATCATGATGAGAGGTTTCTTCCAACAGTTGGGCTATTTGGTCTTCAAGATTCTTCTTCTGCTCTAGGAATGGAGCCTTCGCCTCCAATTCGTTGCCTTGAGCCTGCTTAAAATCTCTTTTCGCTTCTTGCTCAAGTGCTACCAACTTCCGATTCCTTGTTGTCAACAGCTCAACCTTGTTGTTCAAATCATTAATCTTTGTCTGATCACCAACGGAACTGGAACTTGCTCTAAGTGCTAACAGCTTCTTGTTTAATTCCTCAATCTTCGCTTCAGTAATAATCCATCTCCCATACACATCCGCCACCAAAATTTGTTGTTTTGCTTGGGCCAACATCAGCTCATCAGACAGATCTTCATTAGAAATTTGTTGCATACTGGAGATGTCGATAGGTGTGCTTCCCAATAGTGTGAGCTTTCTTGTAGTAGGAGTTTCCATGTATGAGTCGTCATTCTTTAGATCCCATTGGGGAATAAAAGCTGCACTAGCATTTGCAGAGTCCAAATTCCTTCCTATATTGCTTCTCAGGGTCACTAAATCAATTTCTTTCTTCAACCAAGAAGAAGTGGGGATGGCAAAGCTTGGGGTTTCCCTCTGCGAAGAAGAAGACGTATGAGCAAGAGTAGCCAAAGTAACCAATGGGGTAATATCCTTCTGCAAAACATTTGCGTCAGAAGCAATTTGATCCTAAGGTATTTCAGGTGAATTTAGCAAATAATCGGTAATTTCAAATTCTTCATTGAAAGAAGAGGTTACCACAGTCTCTTTCGATTTCTGCATATCCATTTTTTGGTGAGGGTCCACTTCATTTATATTAGAGGCATTAGGAGAGCTTACCTTAGATTGACCGGGTGATGTTTGAAGGTTCCAGTGAGGAGATTTTCTTTTGGAAATAGTGACATCCTTTGACATGACTGCTTTGGAAGGACGCTTCGATTTTCGACCACCCTTCGGAGGAAGAGATGCCTTTAACACGGTAACTACTTGATCGCTTGTGGTTGCTTTCTCTTTCCCATTTGGATTACCACTACCATTACCGATTCACTTCGTGTCACAATAGCATTACCGGTAGCATCATCGGTTCTCACTTCCACTTCCGCTCCATCATGGGTTCCCTCAACAACTGTACCTTCTTCAAGAACTTTTTCCTGTATGCCACTTTGGTTTTCAGGAGGTTCTTCAGGACGATAATCGAAGAAAGAAGTGGTCGTTTTCCGTAGGAAGGGCATTGCCCCTTCTTCCATCATCTCAGCACCATGGTCCACGTCTACGTAACTCTTTATATGCATTGCTTCAAACAGGTCCATTTCTGCAAAATTAAAAAGAGAAAATTGATGAAATCATAAGATCTCAAACAAACAGTCAAAAATGGCGAAAAAGGTTACTTCTTACCCTTCCCCTTATTTCTCAAAATGGGCCATAACTCGGGTGTAAACGAAGCCCTACTCATCCTACAGAAAAGTAAGACCGCTTCCGGCAATTCACGGATGGGACTAGCACATTCAACCAATTTGTCAAAAGATTCCTTTTTGTAATCACTCGTTTCTGGGATTGAGTCATGAACGACATCCTCCACAAATCTCCATTCCATCTCTGAAGGCACACACCTATTGATGAACCACAAAATCCCACCGTATGTAAATGAGAGATTATAATTCAACTAGGAACAAGCTAATCTAAGAAGAATAATCGATGAATCAATGGATTTACTATTATCTCAATATTTGGGGTACAAACAAGGAAAACACACAGTAAATGTGTGTTTTCTGGAATCAGAAGTTACATTGCAAATGAATGAAAGAACTATTTATAGAGCTTCTGAAGTCGCATCTTCATGAGTTGGTCGGATGCACTTGCATCTTGTTCATCTGCAACTGCATCGCTTCCAGCTCATTCTCTGTGTGACACTTGCTCTCGGGATCTTTACCATCAGAAGTGTAGATGCCAGGACACTTGCATGTTCGGTCTTGACCTATCCTCATCAAGTCCCCCTAGTCCATTGATTATTCGAGCAATAATTATTGGACTAGAAGTTAAAAGTGTCTCGTATTTCCGCTGAGGTTTGAGAACCTTAATCGATCATCTTTATTAAGTTCGCATGTGTTTTTGATTTGTTACCTCATTAAAAACCTTGTTCGGAAAAACCCTGTGGGAAAAAACCGAAACTAAGGAAAAAAGAGTGTAACGCACATTTCTCTTTTGTGTAGATCCCAAATTTCAAAGATCAGAAATTTTCCAATTTTCCACGATTTCATAGATCTGGTCATCAAGTCCCCCTAGTCCTTATGTTGTTTTGTAGAAATGACTAAGGACTAAGGTACAAAGATCATCATAGGAAATGCTAGTGAAGCCAGCTCTTTAATAAATCAAAAGACTTTATTTGTCTTTAAAGCAGAATGCTCCTGCAAATGTAATCGTCACATCCTTACAAGGAAATTAATGTGTTATTACAAGGAGGCGCTTCTGCAAGTGTAAGATTCTAACTGACTTGTCAGGCGCGTGTTGCATGTTGGTCTGTACTCAAGTACCTTTGGTACCCGTCAGTACACGTGTCAACCGAGGATTAAATGACGGGACAGTTTTCGGTCTTTTATTTTTGAATTTTTAAATTCAAACGGTTATTCGTATCCGAGATTTTTTGCCCCATATATAATCCTTTTTTATTTTCATTCTTCATATTCTTCTCTGCCGTCGCTCTTTCCGTTCTTCAAGCCCTAATTCTCTCTTCGAGCTTTTTCCTTTTTCAAAAGGTCAGTCGATTTCTTTCTTGCTTTTTACTGCATTTTCATGGCGTCTCCTTCAGTTAAGGTCGACGATGATTCAAGTAAGCATAATATGCATATTTCATTTTCATCTATGTCGCCTCGCGACTTGGATGAAGTTATTGAGCGGTACAATATCCCTCTTTCATTGAATCCAACTCTTCCATTGCCGAAAACTCCCATTTCCCCTTTTCCCGACGGCAAAATTGGGGTTTATGTCGATATGTTCAAACTCGGGAATTATCGTGTTCCGTTCACTAAATTTCTTATGAGAGTTCTGATGTTTTTCAAGATCCATGTTTCTCAGATGCATATCCAAGGGTTTTCGCGTTTAAGTCATTTCGAAGCCACTTGTAGGGCTGTTAATGTGTCTCCAAGTGTCAATCTTTTTAGGGCTTTTTATAGAATCACCATGGCTGGCGATTGGTATACTTTTGAGCGTAGGAGGGCAGTTAAAAGAATTAGCACCCATCTTCCACCCAACCCTCGTTCCTGGAAATCTAAATTTTTCTACATCGATGATCGATGCATTCCTCTTCAAATGGAATGGAGGGATGTGGAAGATGTGGTTCACGACCCAAACCCAAATGATGGTGATTATAGTCAGGAGTCTTTTGATAAGCTTGTGTCATGTGCAAGCCCTATCCGGGAACTTCCGGAAGCTATTCTTCTTTTTTGTAGAATGAGTAGGGCTTGGTTTACCCCTGAACTTTGGCCGATTCTGACAAATCAAGGGAAGGGTAAGGAATTACCCTTTCAACACTTGCGATCACACCCTTAAAATGTCTCAATAATATTTGATAAATTCTTATTTATTTTGCAGAAATGGATCTTTTCGAAGCCATGCAGCTGAAAAGTTTTGATGATGTTGACCTTGGGGCTGAACTGATGGACGAGGGGTCTATGCCATTTATTCGGCAAACGGCCAGTTCTTTCTTGGATTTTCGTCCTGAAGAGACAAATGATCAAGTTAAGTCGCAAGTGGATGTGCAGCCAGATGCTGTAGTTTCTGAGAAAGTGTCTGAGGTCAATTCTGGGAGTAGCGATGTTGCTGATGTCGCTAAAACGGTCAAAGGTAATTCTGGAGGTAGTGGAGAAAATACCCTCAAGGGTAAAAACAAAGAGATCGTTGAGAGTCATGTTAGCGTTTCTTCAAAAGCATCACTACCGCCTAAGGGTGGAAGCAAAGTAAAGAGGTCCACAAAAGCATCTGTTGCTAAGGAAGCAGGTGAGCCCCTTGTGTCCAAGAGGAAATCTCCTCGCTGGAACTTGCAATCATCTCCTCATCAATCCAAGGTAATCACTTCTGAAACTACTGAGGTCGCCTCCGATTCTACGGAGAATCTTGGAGCAAATGAACAGCTAGGAGAGGGTGTGCAGTTAAAGACTGATGTTGCGGTAACCCCTCCTCCTACTGATGACTTTAATATTGATGATTATTTATTGAACTCACCTGATATGTCACAAGAACCAGGTTTTTCTGATGTAAGTATTTTGCAGAAAGGTACCTCATCTTTGATCACTTTGGCCACTTTAGCTCATGCGTCCTCTTCTTCGCAGAAGGATGCTCCGAGCTTTGCTGTTCCTACCTCTGAATGGTTGAAGAAGGAGATAGATCTGGTTACCCTCAGAAGCAATGTCGGTAAGGATTTGGAATCTGTTGATGTTAACGCTGTCTTTGTCCCTCAATGGGAAGTCAAAAATGGTGATACTTGCACTGAAAGCTCAATTGCAAAGAAGATTACTCTTCTCGGAAGTACGCCTACTGACGTTTTCAGCCTTCAACAAATTCCTAATGAAGCTTTTTCGAATGAACTCATGCTTGCACAAGCGAAGCAACAGAGTTTGGTGGCGGACATGTATGGTCGATGGATCATTGCTGAGGCAAGGGTTGAAGAGTTAACCAAGAAGCTATTGGCGCATAAGGCCTCTTTTGGTTCTATAAGTGATCAAGTGAAAATTAACGATCTTCATGCAAAGGTTGAACTCCTCACAACCAAGAACCGGAAACTGGTGTCACTTGAGCAGGAAATGAGGAGAGATCTCAAACAGGCGCAGGATGATGTGGTGGCTTTCAAAAGCCAATTATTGGATCAAAAGAAGATATTTGATGAACAAGCCATCAAAATGTTGGAGATCACCTCTCAATGTGATTCAGTAGTTGAAGCTGTTAACAAAGGTATCTCTTATATTTCTTTATTTTCATAATTTTTCACTTGCACTTGCATAGTCTTTTATCACCTTTAACATTTGCGTTTTAATCCTTCAAAGAAAATACTGCTCTTGTTGACACCGTCAAGGCATTAACCGAAGAAAGAGAGCAAATGCAGAAGGAGCTAGCATCTGTGAAGGAAAAGAGCAAATGGTTGATTGAGGAAGGTTTTAACTTGGTTGCTAAGCGTGTGCATTCCGAAATGATCCCCATGACCCTCAGAGTTAATTCAGCCGCAAATGCAATGGGCTATAATGAAGGGATCAAGTGTGGGCTAGCACATGCTGTGAAAGGTGAAGCCAACTTCCTGACCTTCAAAGAATACGATCACAAAGCCAGTGAGAAGCTGTTGACGCAGTTGGATGCTCTGAAGTCAATGACGTTTCATTCCATTGACGAAGTTTCGAAGTTGAGCTTGGACGATACAGAGGTAATGGGAGATATGCTGAAACCAATTACTTTGACAAGAGGTTCTGCAACCCCAAAGGCTGATGCTCCTTCAACTTCAAATGCAGATGCTCCAACTGCCACTGGTAATTGATTTCGTAACTCATCATAATCTTTTGTTGAACAATTTAATCATCTTTCAAAGTCCACTTATGCTGTGGCACAAGACAATTTACTTTTTACTTTGCACTTGGCATGTTCTAGCACTTTTATAACCATGGATCCCATCGGAACTGCATCTGTTTGCAGTTTCGACTATGTTGACGCATATGATAATGCATGTGGATGTTTGCTTTACTTATTTTTTGTCTCGATCTTTTATATTATGTTATCACCTCATGGTTCATAGAATATGAGTCATGCTTGATTATGTTTGGGACATGTTACTTGCAATCAAAGTGTATCATTGTTTGCACTTGCAGTTGCAAAGTAATCATACACAATTTTTTTTTATGCTTTGAATCGTTTGTATGTTTTTTCATTCGATTCTTGACATTTTTCTTTTAGTCTTGCGAAACATTTTCTCACAAGCTTTTGAGCAACTTTACAAGTTCTCCTTCACAAGTACTTTGACAAGATTTTAACAAAATCATTAACTTTTAAAGAAGGCTGTCATATGCGTTTCCCCCCTATCAAATGCGTCCATCTTCAAAGGGTTTTAACAACATAACGGCAATACCACTTTTAAAGTTAAGTATTTTTTGTTTCAAATACGAATCTTTTCCTTGTGGTATATAAAGTCCTTACATCTTTTGGTAAGGTTCAGTTGATCTTTTTCTTTTGAATGATCAACCCACAAGACCACTTGATAACATTTGTCATTCAGCAGCACTTGCGACCCTCAGAGAGCTTAAGTTGGAATTTTATTAATAATCATAGCATACCTTTTATCCACTTAAGTTTGGCCATCTCTCTTTTGGGTTTTTGTTAGCAACCATTGTACTAACAAGGTGTCCGGCCTGATCACCTCTTCCCAACATGCACTCTTTAATCATCAGTGAGACAGTTGAGGACAAGAAAAGTATTTTTACTTTTTCTTGGGTTACCCTTTATAAATAAAGGAATAACAGCGATACTGCATTAAGGTATTGGTATGTAATACCTTTTGAAAATGCACCCGCTAGTGACTCATGAACCATATTATAAGAAGCGAATAATATCGCATGTGGATCTCGCATTATTTGAAGAGATCATTTGTACAGTATATGCATGTGTTCATTGACACAGCATTTTTAAGCAAACATTTATATTCAATATTTTGCACAGGAGCGATCTAATATTTGTATAACCTTTTCATATAAAATAGAACAAGCATTTCCATGGATCCTTGTAAGTACTAGAAACAAATGTATTTTATTCTTCATCAACTTATTACAAGATCATAATTGCAGAAACGAAAACATAAAGATCAACATTTCCTATCTTTCCTTTGAGATTAACATTTGCGTCTTCACATATAACACTTGCGAAGATGAATTCCATTCCAAGCCCGCACCAATTCAGTTCCGTCGAGCTGCTGAAGTATATAAGATCCATTTCCGATCGCTTTTTTGATTATATAAGGTCCCTCCCACTTGGGAGACATTTTTCCGAGCGGAAGTGCTCTACTCACCTCATTGCTCCTCAACACATATTCTCCCTCTTTATACTGTTGAGTCTTAACTTTGGCGTTATAGTATTTTGCCATCTCTTTTTTGTATCTGCTCTCTCGTATAGCAGCGATTTCCCTTCGCTCTTCCAAAAGATCCAGATTGGTTCTTAATTCTTCATCATTATCCGCCACTTGCACTTGCAAGCGGTGACTAGGTATTCCGATTTCAGCCGGTATAACAGCTTCAGTTCCATATACAAGACTGAATGGTGTTTCACCATTGCTAGTTTTAGGCATGGTGCGATGCGCCCACAAAACATGTGGTAACTCATCGACCCAACTACCCCCATATTTTTCCAATCTCATTTTTATGCCTTCGACAAGGCTTCGATTTGCTCTTTCAACTTGGCCGTTGGCCTGTGGATGTGCTACTGACGTAAAGATCTGATTTATATGAAGCTCTTCGCACCATTCTGCAAATGGGTTTCCAGCAAATTGCTGTCCATTATCTGTTATGATATAGAGAGGTAGACCAAATCGGCACACGATATGTTCCCACACGAACTTTTTGACTTGCTTACCAGAAATACAAGCAAGTGGTTTTGCTTCAATCCATTTTGTAAAGTAGTCAATCGCAACCAATAGAAATTTTACCCCTCCACTTGCTGATGGAAAAGGTCCAACTATATCCATTCCCCACTTCTGGAAGGGCCATGCTGACGTAACTGGGATCAACTCATTTTTTGCTCGCATGCTCACCGGAGCATGTGCTTGACAAGCTTGGCATTTGCGCAATTCTTCCCAAGTGTTTCGGTACATGCCTGGCCAAAAGTATCCAAGGCTCATGATTTTAACAACTACCATCTTCGCACCAGCATGAATACCGCATATGCCTTCATGTACTTCTTTAACGATCTTTTCAGCTTCACTTGGGGTTAAACATCTTAACAAAGGTCCCAGAAAGCTTCTTCTATACAAAGTATCATTTTGCATCTGGTATTGAAGCGAATTTACTCGTATCTGGCGAGCCTGTTCTTTATCATCTGGGAGTTTGCCCATGGTCAAATACTGTACAATCGGTGTCATCCAACTGTCTTCTTGCATTTGCACATCTGCGGTCATTTTCAAATTGACAGTTGGAGCTTCTAACAATTCTACTCGAATCTCCTTGGCTAAATGTTCAAATGCGACAGAAGCGAGCTTGCTCAGCGCATCTGCCTTTCTATTTTGAGCTCTAGAAATGTGTAAAACTTCACACTTCCCAAAGATTTTGATTAACTCTTGAACTTGCTCCAAGTATAAGGCCATATATTTGCCTTTTGCTTCGTATGTTCCAGCGATCTGGCTAGCTACTAACAATGAGTCCACATAAGCAGTCACTTGCGTTGCACCCATTTTTTTAGCCAACCTTAAACCTGAAATAAATTTCAATGTTTTAGGTCTTCCCATTTATCACATGCATTCATGGAGCAAATGCATACCATATGCATTCGTGAAGCAAATGCATATGTATCCAGTCATTATTTTTTATTTTTTATTTTTTTATTTTATTTTTTTTTTCCGAATAAACACAAAAACTTATAAAGTTTGAGTGTTTATACCTGCTAACAACGCCTCATACTCTGCTTCATTATTAGAAGCTTGGAAATTAAAGCGAATCGCATATGTTAACTCGTCCCCTTCAGGACTTTTTAAGATCAAGCCTGCATTTGGTATAATAGAATTTTTAATATTTTGAATTTCAATTTCTTTCTCAAAAAGAAATGATTTTATAATGGATCAAACCTGCTCCTGAGCCATCAGAGTTTGAAGAACCATCGGTATGCAAGATCCATACTTGTTCTTTAGCTTCAGGAATGGTAATAACGTTTACACTTGCGCCGTCTGGCACTTCCGCCAAGAAATCAGCTACCACTTGTCCTTTAATTGAAACTCGTGGTTTGAACTGTATATCGAATGGCCCTACTTCAATTGCCCACTTGATCATCCTACCGGACATTTCCGGCTTTCTGAAGATCCCTTGAATAGGATATGAAGTAAGAACATTTACAGTATGGGCCTGGAAATAACGACGAAGTCTTCTTGTAGCTTGTACAAGTGTTAAGACAACTTTTTCGATCATAGGATACCTGGTCTCGTAGTCTTTAAGCATTTTGCTTATGTAGTATATTGGAAGTTCTTTATCTTCCCTTTCAACCAGTAGCACAGCGCTTACTGCATTATCCGTTACCGCCAAATACATGATCAATTCTTCACCAACTTTTGGTGCAGTTAGAGTCGGAAGTGTAGCTAGAGCTGTTTTCAATTCTTCAAATGCTTGATTGGCCTCGGAAGTCCATTCAAAACTTCCTTTTAAACTTTCTTTCAAAACTTTCATAAAGGGTGTGGCTCTTTCGGCTGCTTTTGACAAAAATCTATGTAAAGCCACCAAGCGCCCATTTAGAGTTTGTATATCTTTAAGGGTTTTAGGCGGTTCCATTTCCATAACCGCCTTGACCTTCCTCGGATGTGCCTGGATCCCGTCTTTATTGACCAGGACCCCTAAGAACTTGCCTTCCTCCATCGCAAATGAGCACTTTTTGGGGTTTAATTTCATATTGATACCCCTCAAGTTTTTAAAGGTCTCTTCAATGTCTTTGATCATATCTTCCTCATGAGAACTCTTAATGACTACATCGTCTACATAGGCTTCAAGATTTCTACCCACTTGTGATTGGAAGGTTTTATCCATGAGGCGCTGGTAAGTTGCACCAGCGTTTTTTAGCCCGAATGGCATCTTTTTATAACAGAATAAGCCTTCGTTTGTAATAAACGCAGTTTTGTCTTCATCACCCTCAGCCATAAAGATCTGATGGTACCCTTTATATGCGTCTAGAAAACACTTCCATCGGTATCCTGCCAAAGAATCAACTTTTAGATCTATTTCCGGAAGTGGATAACAATCTTTCGGACATGCCTTATTAAGATCTTTGAAGTCAATGCACATCCGCCAAGATTTATCAGGCTTTAGGACCAAGACAGGGTTTGCAACCCATGTTTGGTAAAGCACCTCCCTAAGGATACCCGCTTCTACAAGCTTATCCACTTCTTCCTTGACTACGTTGTTTCGAGTTTGATCGTAGATTCTTCGCTTCTGCTGGACAGGTTTTACACCCGGATAGACGTTTAATTTGTGTTCAGCGAGATGTCTAGGGACCCCCGTCATATCCGACGGTTCCCAGGCGAAGATATCTACATTGTCTTTTAATAACTGAAACAACTTTTTTCTTGTTTCTCCTTGCAATTGCGATCCAACTTCAATTGTCTGATCTGGAAACTTCTCGTTTATGATCCACTTATTCTTTTCTACAGCATCATTTTTAATATCCTTCAATCCTCTTTTTGATATCAAAGGTTTCTCAACCAGGGCTACTTGTGGATCTGCATCTGTTGTTACAGTTGCGATTCCCCTTGGAGTTGGGAACCGAACCAAACCATGCGCTGTCGAAACTATAGCGCCCAAAACTTTAAGCCCAGGTCGACCGATAATGACATTGTGGGGGGAAGGAGTTGCAACCACAATAAAAGTCATCATCTCTTCTCGAAATAGTTTATCATCACCAAAGATCACTGGGAGAGTTATTTCTCCCATGGGATGCACCACCTCTCCAGAAAAACCAATGAGAGTGGAATTATGAGGCTTTAGCCTTTGCTGCACATCCAATCCCATCCTTCGGAAACAAGACTCATACATGATTTCCGATGCACTTCCAGTATCGAGATAGGTCCGTTTCACTAGAAACCCAGCAATACCGACAGTCACAATTACTGGATCTTCTCTCGATTCTCTACCATTCAATGGTGGAAATGTAATCTCTTGACTTTTCCATTTTTCTTCTTCAAACTTTGTTTTAACATTGCGATGCCAAGTGTTCGATCCTCTTCGTATCATTGCGATCACAGCTTGTTTAGCAGCTGGAGGACGTCCCTCCTTAATATTTTTAACCAGATGCGACAATTTTCCGGATTTGATGGCTTTTTCAATCTCACCTCGCAAGTGTCTACAGTTGTCTGTATCATGACCACGATCTTTATGATAATCACAATATTTACCCATGTCACCTCCTAAAGGATTGTAAGTCCTTTGAGGTTTCGAAAATTGAACATTCTCCGTTGCTAAGATCTCACTTGGAGTTTTTGTAAGTGACGAAAAATCATTAGATCTGGGCTCCCAGGTCTTCTTATATCCTCCATAATTACTTTCTCCCCTACGATCATAGGGTTGAGATCTAAACTTTTTCCAGGATTGATTCCTTGTTGGTGCAGTGGAGACACTTGCATTTGCATTCCGGTAATTGCCATTCTTCTGAGATGGTTTTTGAGTGCTGATACCCTGGATATTTCCGGAAGCACTTCTTCCTTTTACATAGGTCCTGACACGATCCATAAGCACCTCCATTGTTTGAGGCAGATCCTCATGTAACTTTTCCACCAAGTGCGTGTGTCGAACACCATGGCAAAAGCCAGATATACGTAATTGATCCTGTGCTCCAGATATTTTCATAGTTTCATTGTTAAAACGCATAACGAAACTTTCAAGGCTTTCGTCATTTCTTCTTCGAATGTTATGTACTTCTGTCACTTCTTTTGTGCACTTCCGTTGTTGACTAAATTGCCTTAGGAATTTCGTCCTTAGGTCTTCAAAGCCACTTATCTGTGCATTTGGTAATGCATCAAACCATACTCTTGCAGGTCCAGTAAAGGTCTGTACCAGCATGTGGCACCATGTTTCTTCTGACCATCGTTCAAGTCTTCCAGCAGTAATAAAATCAAATATATGATCATCTGGATCTGTTAGCCCACCATACTTCTTTATAGAAGTTGGCATCTTTAGCTTTGCTGGAAACTTAGCATTTGCGATCCAATTCTGAAACTTAGAATGCTCTTGCATTGAAGCAGGAAAATAAGGCACGAATACATCCTTTTCTCCTGATGTCATAAAATCCATAGGTCAGAATAAGATCAATGCCTTTTTCAAAAATTAAGGTCTTAATGTTATAATTCAATCATAGCATTTATAGCTCATTTAGAATTGATCACATTCGCCTCTTGTATGAGGTCTTTCAGGACGATACTTCCAACACAAGTATAATTAGTTCGGAAGTATCATACAGTACTAATCTTCACAAGAGATCTTATTGCAATCACTTCCGACGCGCATACGTCTTACTCGGAAGTCTTCTCTTGCTATCATAAGCACTTCCGACGCGCTTACGTCTTATTCGGAAGTCTTCACTTGCTATCATAAGCACTTCCGACGCGCTTACGTCTTATTCGGAAGTCTTCATTTGCTATCATAAGCACTTCCGACGCGCGTACGTCTTACTCGGAAGTCTTCATTTGCTATCATAAGCACTTCCGACGCGCGTACGTCTTACTCGGAAGTCTTCATTTGCTATCATAAGCACTTCCGACGCGCGTACGTCTTACTCGGAAGTCTTCATCGTAATATCAATTTTTTGAAAGATCATATCGACACCACTTCCGACGCACACGTGACTTACTCGGAAGTGGACATCTGTATCTCATTCTCTATCTTCCTTTTTTTTTTTTTTTTTTTTTACAACTCAACTCATGAGTGTGTATTTGAATTTTCTGAAATTCAAATTTGAAGAAGGTTTTCCCGCCTTAATTGTTGTTCTTATGATTTTCCAGATTTTTTAGGCAATCTTCATGAGAGCCTCTTTGAATCTTCAAATCTTCATCCGGAATTCATTCATCGAATTTCCAGATTTTTTAGTTCACCATATGATCCTCAATTGTGTATCCATTCAGAAGGATTTCACATCATCATTAAACCATTATCATATCACAAGGATCAAAATGCATCAAATTACCAAATCAACAATTGATCATGAACTTTTGAATTAAGCAAATTCAAAATAATTTTTCCGATCCAAAATATGCGTATCGATCAAAAATTTTCAAAAACTAATTTCGCTACTCGATCAAAGCGTTAAAATCGATACCTGATGATTTTGACTGTTTGATAATTGTACGATCTTCATTTAGAAGATCATCCAGATCCTTCAAATCGGTAGTTTTTGCAGCATCCTTTTCTGGAGTGAATTTCAGAGTGGCGCGAACTTCCTGCAACCACTGCTCACGCTTCTCCTTGTCCCTTAACTGCTTCAGGATCTGCAAATTTCTCATCAGGAAATCTCGATCAAAGCTTTGCAAGATCTCTACAGCTTTATTCGGATCCACATTATCATCCTCGTCATCATGATCCGAATATGGATCATTATTAGAATGATTCGGTAATTGAAACACCGAGACTTTTTCACTAGGTTTTCCAGCTGATCCTTTCGAACTATGAATGTTCTTCGGTGTTCCTTCCAAATCAAAAATGGACTTCTTCTTCACTGACTCATCCGATTGCTTCTCCATTTTTCACCAATTCCTGAGAATACGGATGGCGCCAATTGATGAACCACAAAATCCCACTGTATGTAAATGAGAGATTATAATTCAACTAGGAACAAGCTAATCTAAGAAGAATAATCGATGAATCAATGGATTTACTATTATCTCAATATTTGGGGTACAAACAAGGAAAACACACAGTAAATGTGTGTTTTCTGGAATCAGAAGTTACATTGCAAATGAATGAAAGAACTATTTATAGAGCTTCTGAAGTCGCATCTTCATGAGTTGGTCGGATGCACTTGCATCTTGTTCATCTGCAACTGCATCGCTTCCAGCTCATTCTCTGTGTGACACTTGCTCTCGGGATCTTTACCATCAGAAGTGTAGATGCCAGGACACTTGCATGTTCGGTCTTGACCTATCCTCATCACCTATCATCTACATAAAAGAATTGAGATTTCCAGGATCGAGGGTTTTCCGGAAGAAGGGTGCTAATCCTAGACACTCCCCTTCTTCGTTCAAATGTATACCAATCCCCTGCCATTGTGATCCTATAAAAGGCTCTAAACAATGTAACACTAGGGGAAATGCCTACGGCTCTACTAGTGGCCTCAAAATGACTCAATCTCGAAAGTCCTTGAGGATGCATCTGTGAGATATGCACCTTTGAAAAACATCAAAGCTTTGATTAGGAACTTGGTAAAGCGTAGACAATAGTTCCCAAATCGAAACATTTCTTCATAAATCCCAATTTTGCCTTTAACAAATGGAAAAATTGGCGTGTTGGGGGGTGGAAGCGACGGTTTCAAGGAGAGGGGAATATGATACCTTTCGATTAAATCATCTATATCTTTAGGCGACAAAGTTGAAAACGAAATGTGCATATTGTGTTTGTTTGATTCATCATCTATTTTGACTGACGGAGATGCCATCATACAAATCAAGACAGAAAACTAAAAGGGTAATCAACTAATCTGAGTAGCAAAATCTCGTGGAGGAGCGATCAGGGTTCAAAGGGAAGAAAATTGACGGTAGAAGACAATGAAGGAGCAAGGTGAAGAAGAAAGGAAAACTATAGGGACAAATGATTTTTAAAAGGGGCTTTTTAAACGGTTTAAATTTGAATTTAAAAAAAAAACCGTCCTGTCAAGTGTCCCTAAGCCGACACGTGTCCTCTAGTAGCACTCAAGTACTGTCACGCCAAAAGTCTGTCTAACAAGGTAGTTTACTCACTACACTTGCAGATGCGGTTCGTCACAAGTAATCAAAACTTGTCGATAAGCATCAAACTCGCTGATGCATATGATCCTAATCACACTTGCATATGCAATTCAACACAAAGCTGACAAAGTTAGTTGCACATGCATTCTTTTCTCCAAATGTGTATTTTTCTAGTCCTTAGTCATTTTTCTCCAAAATAACATAAGGACTAGGGGGACTTGATGACTAGTCATTTAAAGCCATTGAAAGTTGGTAATCTGCTTATTAGATGAAATTTTGAAGAATTATTTCTCTAAATTGAAGCATGATGCGTGATGCACTCTTTTTCCCTTGGTCTTGATTTTTTTTCCAAAGGGTTTTTCCGGACAAGGTTTTTAATTAGACAACAAATCAAAAATGCATGTGGATATGAAAGATCGATTGACAAGGCGGAAGTATAGCATGTCTTTAACCTTTAGTCCATCGAAGATAAACATCACAAGGGGGACGACCGTCTTTCTCTTCTCTCTTATTTCTTTTATTTTGCTTTTAATTTCTTCTTTTGTCTGTACGTGGATTATTTTGTGCATGAGATTGAGTTGTGATTTATTTGAATGTGTATGTATGATGTATATATACTACATATATTTGAGATGAGATTATGATAGTATCCACGTTATCTAGTGACTTACCAAATCAAAAGTTGAATCATAAGGTAATTTTGACAGATATGAAAGTGAGGAGTAGGGAGCAAGTAATAATAATAGGTAAGATATTTTATGAGTGTAATATTAATAAGTAAGTATTATATCCGTATTTTAAACCCGTTATATTTATTTTATATTTCGTAAACGGATTATAAAAATTCTCGAACATCTAAGATATTACGGGAGTCTAATAAATATAACTATTATATTTATTTGTCGGTTAAAACGTAAACTAGAGAGAGTTTAGTAAACTACATGGTAGAAAACGTGTATTTAGTCAGTGTTACAATCGTGACAGTTTCACAGACCGAACACGTTTTCTTGACTGAAATTATTAATAAATATTATAACATTTTTTTATACCTTCGCTGATTCGTTGAAATATCTCGAACGGCTAAACGAATTGAATTAAGCTATTATCGCATAACAGCAACGGTTACCGATTTTATGTCGTGTCGAATGTCGCGAATGTTATCTTTAATAATTATTAATCATGTATTGAGCAATACCTGATATTATAACTTCACGTCGGTTATTTTTATTGACGGTTGCTCGATAAATACGGTTATTACAAACCGGGCCCAAATAACTATTTTACGTTTTCTCGCTCCGTTATAACTCGAATTTGAGATCCGTTTTCGCCCACAGTCTTTATTTTTCGTCCTCTATTATATTTCATAAATTCACTTCTTGATGTTTCTGCGAATGTCATGTGACAAATTCAGATTTGGATCAGGTTTTATAAACGGGTCGGGCACAGATATTACAGTCTCCCCTACTTCAGGAAATTTCGTCCCGAAATTAGAAGAGATATAAGAGATAGGAATATATCAATGGTGATAAGGAATTTGATACAAAAAACAACCAATGGTCAGTTCTAAGTTTGATTCCTAATTCATTTTTAAAGTACCTTTGATGCTTATATATAGGGTGTACCGCAGCTAACCCACCACATCTGTAATATTTTAAAAATGCGCTAGTAATCTACGGAGAACCACAATTTCCATATAATACGAATGAACTTAAGATGGTAATGATACGATAGAGATTGAATAACATCAGATATGATGGATTGTAAGATGATTAGATCTTAAAACTAAGATTGTGATTATACGATCAACTGAAGAAACAAATTATGGATTTGATTTATCACCGTCTCCCCTACTTCAGGGAAAAGACCGGTGGTATATAAAGAGAGTGGTGGGGGTAATATGATTTACTTTTAATTTGTTGAAACTGATATTTTGACATTAAGTCAAGAATATCATTCCACACAATAAAATGGGATCACAGATTTCTTAACAAGTGAACGCATCAGGTATTGGTGAGCTAGATGGGTAGCGAGCCACATCCAAATCACCCACGAGATGCAAGATCTAGTTAATTGTCTGGATTAGAAATTGGCTAAAACCCAAAATTAACGCCTATGACCGAAAATCAAATGTATGCTAAGCTAGCATCACATACAATTGCTTAGGTATAGTATGTATAAGTCTTGGACTGGCCAGAGAAATCAGAGATACTTTATGACCTAGAGCAAATTCAATCATCGTCGTTTAAGGTAGTGATAATGTGAGAGAGCGTTTTTAACAGAGATACTTGATTAATCCGTTTGAGGAAAAGATAATTATACAACACGAAATTACCATTTAAATGAATCACCATTCAAATGATAACACGAATTGACCACTTAATATCGAAATGCAAATCATTATTTGAATGAATCACCATTCGAATGATATGAAAATTAGATATCATAATTTCTTCTTTATTAAGATTAATAGGAGAATCAAGACCAGATTTAATCATGGTTTTGAGAAAGTTCAAGAATCACTAACGGATAATTATTCCATTTAGGGATTACGTTAATAACAAGAATTGATCTTGAGAAGATAGGCAATTCTGTGGATTCTCTTGAAGATGTCGCTAATATAAGAGTTTTGATATTTGGTGATTGAGTCCATCAGACTGGTGATGTACATTCGAGATGTATCATGAATGGTCGTTTCTCAAACTGAGGAACTAGATCAAAAGAATTTTGATGGAGTGGCATTGCAACATGAATGCCACGTAATTCTTGCGTAAATAGTTATGGGTTTTGATGAAGGACATGTGTTTCTAGTTTATTTGCACGAACAGTCAAGTCTGAGTTATCTTGAACGAGAAACGAATTTTGTATGATGCCGAAATACTTAATCCAATGATACCGTTTGGGGATCCCGAGAAACGCAGATGTGTTCGTTAGGGGTTGATTTGTAATTAAGGATAACGAAAATTGAGGGTAATAGGTTTCTTGTCCGTATATTAATCATGATTGGGAGGTTTATGGGTAATGTGAACATAAGAAATGATTGAGTAAGTAGGAGGACAACAAGCAAAGAGTTATAAAACTCATATTCTGATATATATACAAGATGAACGTCGATTGGAAGGATTACAAACTTTTACAAGGAAACTGATTTATTCAAATATTAACAGAGTCACGATCTTCAAGCATCATCATTGCTTCTTCCTTTACACATCATCCATGATGAAAGATCCAGCAGCTGCTTAGAGGTTGACAATTGTTGTGGAGAGGAGTAGTTCTGATAGTGGCAGGCTGAGGACATATGTTACGAAAATGATTAGGGTTTCCATAATGATGACAACAACACATCGGGATAGCAGAAGAGATATAAGTAGGAGCAGGTGCCACAGGTTAACCCATCGGGAGTTGAGGTTGAAGACAAACTTTTATGAGATGACCAAATTTGCTGCAATTGAGACAACGCCAACAAGGAGCATGGATTGAGTGATGGTAACTACAAGTGTTGCACCGAGGATGGGCTCCGGCATAAGGTTTCTTGGCTGGCCGAGTAGCGGGAGTTTTCTGAGTAGCAGATATAGCAGCTTTCGCAGGTGCGGTCGTTTCATCAAGATGTTTAGCCTTCTTTTTCCTTTTATTGGTCTTGGCCATGGGACGCTTGATGACTTCTAAGCCTTGAAGTAGTTCAGTAGCATCATTATTGACAAATTTATCGTTGAGGGCTTGTCGGAAAATGTTGGAGATGAAAGCTGCCACTTGTTGAGTAATTTGTCGGGTCATTTGTTGATTGTCAGGATTTCATGCTGATGAAAAATGTTTAGGAGACAAGGGATGCGATAATCAATTCAGGATCATGAAGAGGAATATTTTATAAAACATTTGAATTTAGAAATCACGAGATTTTAAGTACGGGGTGGAGAAGAAATCATGTTGATTTAGCAAAATGTAATGGAATGGCCTTCGTTTCTCGATTGAGAAACTACAACCCGTGACTAATCAAAGTTAATTGGGATTCGTAGCAGTAATTGACATGATTTGGCCTAATAGGTTCCAACACTCTCACCAAAGATTTCTAGGTAGGCATCCCGGTCCATACGGCTGATCCGGATTTATACGCAATGCCTGCCTAGATAGATCTCTGGCTATCGGTGCTTTCCCCCTTCCAGTTACTACATGTCTACTGCTAAAAACCTAACTCCGGAATTTTCAAAATTAGAACTTTTAAATTCCTAAAATGGCATGTAAGGTACCATTACTAAGGATAGAGGCTAGGAAGCCAGAAGGGATTAGTGTACACGTGTGTGTCAAGTGTTAAGGTAATGGTGAGATCTAAGAGAGGCAAGTTTAAGCAGCATCTAAAGACATAATATAATAATAGGCATGCAGACATGAGTTAATCATGTAGGACACCTAAGGCATATACTCTAGGTTATCCAGTTCTAATAACCTAAATCCCTATAGCCAAGGCTCTGATACCAATCTGTCACACCCCAACCGACGACGGAATATGTCGGAGCACAACGATTGTCCAGATGCACATGATAACTAAATTAAGTTGTAATTCTTAAACATGCCCCATTTTATTAATTAACTAAAGACATTGTACAATAAAGTTAAACATACAAAATACATATTAACTGATTTAAAGTCTTTAATCTAGGTCCAGCAATCCTAGCGTGATCACAACATAGCTCATGTATAGGTTCCTGCAACATGTATAAGATAAAGTGTCAACTACAAAAGTAGTTGGTGAGTAAACACAAGTTTAAATAATATAGGTATAATTTCAATAACAACGATATATGTGTTACGAGATATTTTCATATATATAGTTAAACAAGTAATGAGTTAGAGCCAATAAGTGAGCGCATCAAACCCTAGATAACTAGGCTTCCAATCACAAGGCGCCACACGCGAGGCATGCCAAGTGGTCTGTCAAACCAATAGATCTATTGTTGTTACCCCGGCTCGGTGTGTTAATGAATACGCTTCGAAATAGAGATAGAGTTCAACCAATCATAATAATCCACACATATTTAACATAGATAGAACGTATCCAATCAACATATAATCGCGTTTATGTTTTAGAGAGATGATTTTCAATAAGAATACATGTTACACCCCAAAACGTTTAAAAGAGGAGGTTTGTGAATACTCACTACTCAAATCAACATTTGAAGGAATCACCCTTCTAATGATAACAAGAGTTGATATCGTATCACATCCCATAATATTAAAAGAGAGGGGAGTTATTGAATACTCATAACACGGATTATCATTCTAACGTATCACCATTTGAATGATAATACGAGTTGATCATTTAGGCACAATCCCTAATATTTAAAGAGGGGGTTTAGGTCTTATATGATCAAAGGACCATTTTAACAATATGAAGATTATCCTAATGAAACGAACATGCTAAATGAATACAGGGAATCATAATGTTTATAGTTCTAAGGACACGAGGAACTTAAGGAGAGTTAGGTCTTATATGATCAAAAGACCATTTTACCCTTTAGCGGGAAATTAGGGTTTAGTGATAATATGAAGACGCGTATTCCTATAAGTAAACGCTCACCCCGGGATCGCCCAGTGAGGTATGCCAGGTCCCAGTTGGGATTTATACGACACCCCCGCTTTACAAGAAACCCCAGAGTACATGCGCTTACCCTTCCGATCCGCACGAACTTCTAAATAATATTTATTTTAAAAATATATATTTCGATATATATATATTTTAGTCTGAATATCGTTAACAAAATATATATTAAATAATCTTTAATCGATTTTTATTTATTATTTTAAATATATATAAAATATATTTATATTAAACATTATTTTAATTATTTTTATTTGAAATTGTTTATCATTTATATATTATAATACATTTGTATTAAATATCTGATTAACTAACTTTTATTAACATTTTTGTATAAATTGTAATTCAATAATAATATTTTTAATAATAAGAATAATACAACGTGATTACCTTTTCGACGGGTCGTGGAACGAGTCCGAATAATTAAATAATAAAGTTGTCCGATTGAGATAAATGAATAGTCCTAGTTGATTAGTTTCTTGCCACAAGTATTTCCCCGTTGTCGGTGTGTTGTTTGGATCAAGTTAACCCACCAAAAAGTTGACCGAAAGTATAAACGGGTTTAGTTTTGGTTTAATAACATCACCAGTTTACACCCTGTTTGCCACCACCATGGACTACTTTCAGCAACCACCGACCACCGCCACCATCCTCCACTATCATGGTAGTTCATCGCCGCTACCGCCATGCCCCGTCGTCAATCGCTCGTTACCGAATCATCCACCGAACATCACCGAATAACAAACATCATCATCTTCATCGTTCAAATCTAGAGTCACCGGAATCGCATGGGAGGAAGAAACAGAGCGGTAGGAACCGTGGAGGAGCTGTGGGGTTCGCCGAGCTGTGACGAGCAACCCAGAAACGGCAGTGGTGGGCCGCCGCCCAGGGGCGGATACAGAAAAAAAAATGAGGGGTAGCGTTTAAAATCTTTTTAACCATAATTTATAATGTTCAAATTTTTTTAACCATAACCCACACAATATAAAAAATTAAACACATATCGTAATCAAGTAATTACAACATCTTCTTTTACTTTAAGAAAAATTTATTTTTCGACCGCACAAATAAGAATGTACATTGTTCAAATACTCCTCACTCATTCGATTGCGTAAATCCGTCTTGAAAAATTTTTAGTGATAAAAAAAGAATGTTTGTTTGATAAAAAATAAGAACAAATAATATACATTAAATAAGGGTTATTATAAATCCACCCATCAAATGGATATATTCACCCATTTCCCACGATCGTGGGCTTCCAAACGGCCCCATTTTTTTTGCTTTTTTTTATTTATTTTTATAAATGTTTTTAATTATTTAATTTTATAAACATTAAGAGGAGAGCATCTCAACAAAGACTCCGAATCTTAAAATTTATTATTTTACGTCACAATTATGTTCGTTTAAGTACTTTATTAACAGCTATGGTGACTAAATTGTTTTAATGTTTATAAAATTAAATAATTACAAACATTTATAAAAGTAAAATAAAAAAGCAAAAAAAAGGGGCCGTTTGGAAGCCCACGATCGTGGGAAATGGGTGAATATATCCATTTGATGGGTGGATATATCTTCAGCCTTAAATAAACTAAAAAACTAATAATTTTTATTGTTTTTTAATCTAATTTAATCAAAATATATAAATAACAAAAGAAAAAAAAAGAGTTAATAACTTAATGTTAAAAGTTTAAGATTGACTCGTAAAATTTAAATTATAATAAAAAGTTACATTGAGTATTGAGTATTGAGAAGGCAAGTCAATCTTACATCTTTCAATAAACTACTGGTCCCCACATAAAATATATTGTTTAACATATAGGAAAGCAACTTCATCTTCAAAAATTAGAAAAACTTGCAACAATAGGTCACAATAAAAATTTATACAAACGTTAATTTTTTTTTAATTGGAAGGTCGGAATAAAAATTTATGTTACCATAAAATAAGAGTTATATTCTGAAAAAATAAAATGTGTATTGCAATTAAAAGTGTTCATTATTTGTCTCCGATCTAGGCGTTACAAATATAGTAACTATCGGTTGTCTCTTTTAGTTGTTACATGTTTGATTGAAAATATATCTATAATCTATAAAGAATTATATATAATAAAAATTCACATCATTTATAAATATGTAAAAAGATAATAATAATAATAATAATAATAATAATAATAATAATAATAATAATAATAATAATAATAATAATAATAATAATAATAATAATAATAATAATAATAATAATAATAATAATAATAATAATAAATAATAAAACATATAAAGAATAATTGTAAAAGAAAACAAAATACACGACATTTCTTTTTCTATAAAATATAACAAACAAAACTAATTATGTTTAAAAATATAGAATATCATTACTATGCATTTTTAGATTAATAAAATACAATCCTGAGTGATGTTACTGTTAGGTTGTAGCCAGTGAGATAATTACATCTCAAATGTTGGTCCAATAGTGTTGTTCTAGCTGCACCAATCTTCCTTTTATCTTTCTTCACTTCGATGGCTCTCGCTCCACTCTTATCACTCTTATGAAACCCTAGACTCACCTCTTCTCCGCCTCTCGCTCCACTCTTACAGAAGACTCACCCTCGTCTCCGTAACTCAACTCTTACGAAACCCTAGAATCACCTTCGTCACCGTCGAATTTGGTGACCACCTGGTGACCGGATGCTCAACCGTATTGTTATTTGACACCATGACTCCCTGCTTTTGTTTACATTCCATGTATCCTCCCTCCTCTATTTTTCTTTTTTCTCTTACTAGGGGGAAACCCGCGCGTTGCAACGGGCGACGATTTATAGCATGTTATTCTTCATTTGCTGGCGCGTATAACGGCGTGACAATTTACAACGTGATATTCATTATTGTTAGCGTGATGCGACGCGACGACAATTTATAATGTGGTACATGTACGTTCGGCGACGACAACAACCAACGCGATACTTGTTTTATATTAGCTTATCAATTCTCTCGTGACATATGGTATTGTACATCTCTTAGTTTTTTTTCATTTGTGACATCGATTTGTTGTATTTATATCATGATTTGCAGATCTCACTTAAATAATAAGTTATCCATAAGAGATGCTCATATTTGTAGCAAAAGAAACAAAAAAACTAAATATCTCAGCGTTCTAAATGATAGATTTGATAAAAGGGGCAGTTACGTTTTAAAGTAATTTTATGTTAAAAGTGAGTGACTTTATTTGAATAACTAAATATTTGTTGACTTATAATTTTATGCTACAGGCATGCGTGACTTTATTTGAGTGACTTTAAATTATTTTTATGTGTGACGCCCACTTCCAGACTTGGCTCCGGAAGGGGTCACGTGTCGGATTTACTCATGAACGCAAGGTACAACAGAGATAATAAAGGCAGCGGAAATTTAAAACTTTTTATTTATATTATATTGCCAAGTACAAGTAGGGTAAGTTACTACACGGTTTTCTAAAACTATACAAGATAACGGTTATTTATCTACATTACTCTGCCAGCAACCCTATAGCTTTACTCCAGTAGCCTGCCCACCTCACCCTGCTCAGACCTTGGCCTTTCCTTTTATGTTTGGATCCTTAACATCACCTGATATACATACTTTAAAGGATCAGCTTACGCTGGTGATAGCTACATTTTTCTAAAAGCGTGTCAAGTCCCCCTAAATACATAATCATATTTCAAATATTGTGAATTCATTTTTATTGTTATCATACCTAGCTGCAACATGAGCAGTGCCAACCTACCCAACCCACCCCTTTTACCACTTATAACTGAAACCATTTTTGAACTTCTGAATTTCAAGCCCCAGTTAATAAATAAAACCACTAACCTACAGCGTTTATCTATAAGCAATACACTCCTATTTGTAAAGATACCTGCAATGCAATTGAATACACTTTAGCTTCAAAGAAGATAACCATAGTTCACATTCGATTTTGTCACTGCTTCCAATAGTTCACATTCGATTTTGTCACTGCTTCCAATAGTTCACAAGCCCTTGTAAGTTGAAATTACACTACGTCAAAAAGTGGCTTTGGCCACGGTTTTTTTAATAACGCATAGCCACTGTTTTGAAAAAAGCGTGGCCAAAGGTAAGAAATTCTCGTTTTAGCCACACATATTGTGTACCCGTGGCCAAATATATAGCCTTTGGACCCTTTTAGCCACGTATTTTTTTGTTTATGTGACAACAACAATCAGGTGCAGTGGCTTTAGCCACTGTTTTACAAAAACATGTGGCACTTATTTGTCACACTTAAAAAAGAGTGGCGAAATGCACCAAACGGCCACGGAATTTTTATGATTTTTTATTCGTGTGACCAAAAAGGAATGTATAGCCACGCTTAAATAATGTTGTGTGACGGAAGAGTAGATTTTATTACTTAGTAAATTAAAATAAAACAAAACTATTTATGCGTGGCTAAATGTGAGCAATGGCCACGCTTTTTACTTAGTTATGTGGCTAAAAGCTAGTACATATGGCCACTGTTATTAGGTTGTGTGACTAAATATTAGATGACTAATGGTCACGGTAGGTTGTGAGTGACAAAAATCTATTACCTATGGCCACATATATTAACCGTGACTAAATGGTAGGTTGTGAGTGACAAAAATGTATTTTATGGTCACGGTAAAATATTAAATGCGTGGCGAAAAATAGAAGATTTGTTTCCCTCTAAAACAACGCGCTTTTTTCAATTGTACCATTAATTCGAGCGGGTTAAAATCTGCTACCCTATATATCATCATCATTGTTATTTTCCTTTTTACCGCCATCCCTTTCTTGATCTCAAATTCTCTACACCAATTCTCTCAAATTCTCTACACCAATTCTTGTATCAAATGGCCGATAATCAACGCTCCCTTAATTACTGGTATGTGAAGCATAACCGTATTTTTTTGGTTTACAGTAACAGGAGAAGAAGATCCTTCAAGTCCCACAAATCTGTGATTAAACACAACGATGAGAACATCCTGAAGCAACTATATGCGCAGAAGATTCCTGATTGTTTTGCCTACCATGTTGAGACAGCGAAATTATTTCGTGTCCTTGATACAAAATTCAATGAACCTGAAGAAGAAGATGAAGAAGAAGATGAAGAAGATCATGAAGAAGCAGATGAAGCAGATGAAGAAGAAGAAGAAGAAGAAGAAGAAGAAGAAGAAGATGATGATGATGATGATCATGATGATGACGATGCAAGTTCATCAGGATCATACATATCCGAAGATTGCAGTGATCCGGATTATTAATTAATGGATGTTTGTGTTGAATTATGAACAAATTAAGAACACTGTTTTATATGTTTATTTTTAGTTATGATATTATCTTGTGATATGGCCACTCATATTAAACATTGGTTGCGTGACAAATTATGACAAATGGTCACGGTATATTAATTTTAGGTGGCTAAAAGAAGAATACCAACAGTGTACGGCGCTTGTAATCATTACTATTTCATTTACTTTATCTTTCAAATCTCCATCTACCACGCCCCTCGAGTATCGATATATACTATCTCTGTATCAGTTTTCATCATCATCTCCACCATGACCCTTTTCTCCCAGTCTTTCTCTCTCTGTTTTTCGTCCATCATCGACGGCAAAAAATGTGGAATTGGCATCATCCGTATGTGGAAAACGGTAAGTTATCATCTTCACCACTGAAATTCGATTGAAATTTTCGTCTCAGATTTGGTAATTTTATCATGTGCAGGGAAAGATTGCACTCTGTATCTCCTGCGAGCAGATTTTAAGTTATTGTGGAAACCATGGAGACGAGGAGTCTCTAATGGTTCATACAAATGCTTTACTGAGAGCAGATTTTAAGTTATTGTGTAATTCTATAAGAGTCAGCAGTAAGGGCACATGTTGAGGTTTGCAGGACTTGTATTCTTCAGGTGCTTCTCTCCCTTCTGGCCCCACGAGCCTGATTTTTCTTCGGCCACTTCTTCTCCCTTTTGGCCCCATGAACCCGATTTATCTTCAGCCACTTCTTCACCATTTTCAGTTGATCATAAGCAATTGCATGTGAGAAAGCAAAGAGGGACTTGTTCTCTCTTTTCACTTGATCAGAAGCAAGTGCATGTGAGAAAGCAAAAGAGGGATTTTTCTTCAGCCGCTTCTTCTCCATTTTAAGTTAGTAGTTTTTCAGTTGTAATTTTATAGATCAATGTATTAATGGAATCATAACCTTTGGATTATGTATGTAATTGTGTTTGTTAAAGCAGCAGTTGATTTTGTTTGTTTATTTTTGACTTTTATTGACTCTGGTTTGGTCAAAGAGAGGAGACCTGCAGGCACAATCAAAAAAAGGAAACACTTGACTCAAAATTAAGATCCATAATTATATATATTCCAGAATACATAAAGAAAAAAAACAAATATTGTTGATACTGTAGTTTGCTAAGATTCAAAAACATTACAATGATGATCAATTAATCGGTGGTTTTTCGTAATATCATTCCAGTACAGTCAGCTCTATGGTAAACATTGTGACGTGCATCTACGGATGGCAATACATTATCGTTGTGAGGAAAAACTACCGTACTAAATTCTTCATTGGCATCGTCTTCATAATAATCTCTGTAATTTCTGGGAGGTGTCATAAAGACAATATGCAGTTTTTTATCCAGCTGGTCTTTGACGTAAAACAACTGTTGTGCTTGTGACGCGAAAATGAACGGGTCCTCCTTGTGACCTAGTCTTTTAAGGTTGACCAAAGTGTAACCAAGACTATCTTTTTTGACCCCCTGTGTATTCTCAACCCAGTCGCACATAAATAGAGGGATGGTTTTAATATGGTAATCTAGTAGCCATATCTCTTTTAAAACCCCATAGTAAGGTTTTTTTCCATAGGTTAAGACCTCGTTAGAGATGTGCATGTCATTTACCTCTACACCAACCCCGCTGTTCTGGTAAACCCTACCGTCTCGAGATTTTGTACGAAATGAATAGCCATTGATGTCATATACTTCATATTTCCTCACGCTTCTGTGCGGACCATGTGAAATCCACCTAACGGTCTCTGATATAGTTTCTGGGGACTCCGCCATCTCCTTTTCAACCTGAAATTCATAGTAGGTTCATCAGGAGAGTTCATTAGGAATAGGAAGATTATAGCTCTTCCAAAAATAAAATAAAGTTGTTCCGGACAACTCAGGTCAGTTGTTCCGGAAAGTTACAGTTCATCCGGAATTAAAACTATAAGAAAAATAGTTTCAGTTGATCACCAGGAAGGTTATAGTTCATCCGGATAGAAAATAGAGTTATCCCGGACAAGTCAGGTCACTTGTTCCGGAAAGTTACAGTTCATCCGGAATTAAAACTATAAGAAAATAGTTTCAGTTCACCAGGAAGGTTATAGTTCATCCGGATAGAAAATAGAGTTGTTCCGGACAACTCAGGTCAGTTGTTCAGGAAAGTTACAGTTCATCCGGAATTAAAACAATAAGCAAATTTAGCTGACCTTGTTGCGTAACCATTTACCAAATGTTGTGCTCTGCTTCTTAGTAAGGTCATTTAGTCTACTACCAGGATGTTCCTTTTCCAAAAATTTCATGTGTTCTCTGCAATTACATGAATTGAAGTTATCTATAAAAGTTTATAATTAATTAAACAGATAAAAAAAGGTTAATAATCTAAATTACTTACTCGATATAATGCTCAATTTCAGGCGTATTTAGCAACACAAATAAATGCGCTTTCGATAGGAGCTCTGGAGAGACTTCAACTGATCTACCAGCTGACCCAGGACTTCCATCCGCACTGCTATGCTTTTTAGTTGGAACACCAATAGTTGTGATGTTTTTTTGGTATTCGCTGAGAAACTCAATCGTTTCTTCTACAATGTTCTCCTCAGCAATGCACCCTTCTGGATAAGTTTTGTTTCTCACGTGGCCCTTAATTACCTTCATACACCTTTCAAATGGATACATCCATCGAAAGCATATTGGGCCACATAATTTTACCTCCCTAGTAAGGTGCACCGTCAAATGAAGCATAACATCAAAAAATGATGGCGGGAAATATTTCTCAAGCAGGCATAGTGTGACACAAAGATCTTCTTGCAATTTGTCTAGCTCTTCGACGTTGATCTCTTTGCTGCATATTGATTTGAAAAAAAAACAGAGCCTTATAATAGCATATCTTGTCGGTTCAGGCATGACTGACCGAATTGCAATTGGCAGAAACTGTTGCATCAGCATATGATAGTCATGTGACTTGAGCCCCACAAGTTTCTTGTCCTTTAGACTAACCAAACTAGAAAAGTTAGAACAATAGCCTTGTGGAACCTTCAAGTTATACAACGTGTCACAAAACTTTTCCTTTTCATCTTTTTGTAACGTGTAACACGCTGCAGGAAGTACTATGTTGTTCTTGTTCTGTTTAGGCTGCAACTCTGGTCTTAACCCCAAAAAGTTCAGATCCTTTCTCGCTTTCAGTCCATCCTTCGTCTTTCCGGGAAGGTTGAGCAGAGTTCCAACAAGACTCTCAGCCACATTCTTTTCAATATGCATGAAATCAATGCAATGTTGGACACTATTATGCCTCCAGTATCTAAGTCTTCGAAACCATATATTGAATTTCTTCCAATATGGTGGCTTCTCTTTGTTCTTTCTTTTTCTCTTATCAATCTTCCCCCCTCTTCCGGTTGAGGTCTCTGGGATTTCTGAATCAGTACACCTTAATCCCTTTCCCCATTTGTTGCTGATAAGTTGAACTTCTTCGTATATCTGTTCTCCGGTCATAGGATCAGCAGCAACTTCCAACTCTTGTTTACCATTGAAGGCCTCTGTTTGCTTTCGGAAGGGATGCGTATATGGTAGATATCTTCTGTGACCAGCATAACACTGCTTGGCTGAGAAAGGAAGCCTAATGCATTTAGTTTCTTCCCGACATACCACACAACCACGGAATCCACTGTACGGGCAACCACAAAGTGTACCAAGTGCAGGGTAGTCATTAATCGTCCATAAAACAACTGCACGCAAAGTAAACTGTTCTTGCGCATACGCATCATATGTTTCCACACCTGCCTCGAATAACAGCTCTAAGTCATCAATTAATGGTTCCAAAAACACATCAATATCGTTTCCAGGCGCTCCCGATATTAATAACGAAAGCATGATGAACTTTCTTTTCATACACAACCATGGTGGAAGGTTGTAAATGACAGATAGAACCGGCCACACACTGTGATTTCTGTTACCTCTATTTACGTCGACCCCATCAGTTGAAATGCCAAGACGAAGACTTCTAGGATCGTCAGCGATTTCGGGATATTTGTCATCGATGGCTTTCCATGCCGGTGAATCGGATGGGTGTCGTAACACACCGGGTGTTTTGGAACTGGTGGCATGCCATCTTAGATCCTCCGCTGTGGTTTTCACTTGAAACAGTCGTTTCAATCTTGGAATGATGGGGAAATACCACATTACCTTTGCAGGAGTATTGTCGTATAGTTTCTTAGTCCTCTCATCCACCTTCCACCTGGACTCACCACAAGTTGGACATACAGTTAGGTCCTTGTTCTCCTTCCTGTACAGAATACAATCATTGATACACACATGTATCTTGGTGTACCCTGCACCCATTGACTTCAAAATCTTCTTGGCCTCATATGTATTCTTCACAATCTCATTACCTTCAGGTAGCATCTGTTTCAGCAAAACTAAAAGTTCATTAAAAAATTTATCTGATCCCCCATGCTTAGTCTTCAAGTTCAGTAGTTGAACCAAGGCAGATAACTTTGTGAAGGTATGGCATCCTTCATACAGAGGCTTCTCAGCATCCATGAGTCGTTCTTGAAACTTCTCATGGTCCTCATCGAAATTTTCTTCAGTAGCTCTGACCATTTTTATTGTTTCGGCTGCATCCAATGGAACTCCGGAATCGAAAAATGATTCCGTGTGAAGCTCCTCTCCTGCGGGCTCGTCTATCTCTCCATGTTTAATCCACCTTCTATAAGTCTGATCGAATCCCTTTGAAAACAAATGAAATTCTACATCATCAACATTAAAAGAGTAATGGTTTAGACAATTAACACAGGGACATGGAATTTCATTACTCTCCAAATTGGTAACTGCAAACAATAAGAATGATTTAACTCCATCGGCATATGATTGCGTGGTTCTACTGGTTTTCATCCAAGACTTATCCATGTTTGTTTTGCTAACAGATACAACAACAAATTAAGATGATTAAAAACGATCAATACTAAAAATCCTTTTCAATAATCTTTACTGTGAACCTGTTTATTGGAGAAGTAATAGGACGGAGGGAAAATTCTGTCGATTGATATGTGAAATTTTCAATTGAGTTCGCTCTAATTTACCCCGCCTCTTTTAAAATTGGAAAATTGGATTTTAATAATCCAAGTTATTACCAATTGGCCAATATTAATCCCAATTTCAAAATTGGCCTACATTAATCCCAATTATTAAGGTGTTGGATTTCATTGGACCCCCGTTAAGTTTTCCTTAACTCCGTTAGTTTTTTGCTGACGTGGCACTGATTAATAAAAGCCACGTGGCTGCCACGTCAGCAAAAAACTAACGGAGTTAAGGAAAACTTAACGGGGGTCCAGTTAGAATCATATTTAAATAAATTAAAACGAAAATTACTCTTGATCCTGAGAAACTCTAGTTCATCCGGTTCTATTACTGAATAACTCTTTATAATCCTGAAGAACTCTAGTTCATCTTCCCTCAATCCTCATGAACTCAGTGGGTAATTTTGACTTTCTTCGTTTAATTTTGACTTCTTAATTTGATTTTTGAGATCGTGTGACAGTAATTTCGGATAATTTCAGATCGTGTGATTAAAATATTAGTGGTTTTTTGATATCTTGTAGGAATTTCAGTTGGAGAACGTGTGAAAATAATTTTTGTAGGATAACCAAAAGTCCAACAATTATAATGTGCAGTCCTCATGAACTCAGTGGGTAATTTTGAAATTAATCAAATAAGACCTATGGTATACTCTAGTGATTACACATCTGATAAGACGCATACTCAAGTGATTTGCACATATAACCATACCACTTGATCAGTAATGAGAAACTTCTCACCTCCAACATCAAAACCTTTTCAAAATCCTTATCAAACCTTTTCTCAAAATCCTTAAGAAACCCTTTCTCAAAACACTCAAATCCTTCTGAAAATGGCAAGCTTGAAAGAATTAGTTGAAGATTATTTGCAGATAAAGATTGTTGCTACCCTGGACAGGTACGAGGTGATTATCAGGGCAGAGAGACAGAGTGTCTTAGACGGGATGGCCCTGCTCAACCAGGTACTTACAGAGCCACCAAGTCCATCAAGATACCAGATGGCTACTTTTCTGGTAGAAGAGATACGCGTCTCCGATGCCAGACTTCAAATGTTGGTTCAACAGAGGCAAGAAGCAATGAGTAGGCATTTGGAGTTGATGAAGGAGATGGAATCTAGGTTCCCGTGAACCTCAACATGCAACTGCTCTGTTTCTTTTTTTTTTAGGAATGAACATGTAAATTAGGAAACAATTTTGTGTATGGAATTGGAATCAGTAGTATGAAATCCACTTATTGTTATATACTTGTTTATCTATATCTATTTTTGTTTATTAAATCAATCTGTTAAACAAAAACCCTAATCCTCGAAAACAGAGACGATCAAAAACCCTAAACACAAAAAAACAGAACCCCCATTTCCGATTGAAAGATGGAATTTTCATTTTCAAAATTAGAAAACTAGAAAACATGTTCAAATCAACTGTTTTCTATCTCTACATTACATTAGATTTCCGTCGACGATGCGTTGGAGCAGACGGCGACGGAGGTAACGGAGGAGAGGTCGAGCGGTTGTGCGTATAAACCCTAAAAAGTGAACGCCCATTTTCTTTTGTATATATTTGGAAAACGAAAATATAAAACAGAAAACAGTAAAAAAGGTGTTTTCCATTTTTAGTTAAAATTTAGAAAACACTATTTTCTGTTTTCCTAGAAAACAGTAAAAAAGGTGTTTTCCATTTTTAGTTAAAATTCAGAAAACACTATTTTCTGTTTTCCTTGTTTTCTTGGAAAACAGAAATGGAAAACACCCCCTGTTTTCCACAACTAAACGCCCCCTTAAATTTTGGGGAATTATAATTCTAAATAAATTATATAAAAAGATTTAAGATAAAAATTAAATAATGGGTCAATTTGGGGTCAAATGGGTCAATTTGATGTGTTTAGGACCAATGAGTCCCAATAAGGTGTGTAAGTAACCAATAAGTTGTGTTTAGAACCAATGATGGCCCAATTGGTGTGTATGTAACCAATAAGTTGTGTTTAGAACCAATGATGGGCCAATAAGGTGTGTATGTAACAAATAAGTTGTGTTTAGGACCAATGGGACCCAATAAGGTGAGTTTAGGGGAAACGAGGGCCAGTTGGGACCAATGAGTCCCAGTAAGGTGTGTATGTAACCAATAGGCATGTTTAGGACCAATGATGGCCCAATAAGGTGTGTATGTAACCAATAAGCATGTTTAGGACCAATGATGGCCCAATAAGGTGTATGTAACCAATAAGTTGTGTTTAGGACCAATGAGACCCAATAAGGTGAGTTTAGGGGAAACGAGGGCCAGTTGGGACCAATGAGTCCCAGTAAGGTGTGTATGTAACCAATAGGCATGTTTAGGACCAATGATGGCCCAATAAGGTGTGTATGTAACAAATAAGTTGTGTTTAGGACCAATGAGACCCAATAAGGTGTATGTAACAAATAAGTTGTGTTTAGGACCAATGAGACCCAATAAGGTGTATGTAACAAATAAGTTGTGTTTAGGACCAATGAGACCCAATAAGGTGTGTTTAGGGGAAACGAGGGCCTGTTGGGACCAATGAGTCCCAGTAAGGTGTGTATGTAACCAATAAGCATGTTTAGGAGCAATGATGGCCCAATAAGGTGTGTATGTAACAAATAAGTTTTGTTTAGGACCAATGAGACCCAATAAGGTGTGTTTAGGGGAAACGAGGGCCAGTTGGGGCCAATGAGTCCCAGTAGGGTGTGTTTAGGGGAAACGAGGGTCAGTTGGGACCAATGAGTCCCAATAAGGTGTGTATGTAACCAATAGGCATGTTTAGGAGCAATGATGGCCCAATAAGGTGTGTATGTAACCAATAAGCATGTTTAGGACCAATGAGTCCCAATAAGGTGTGTTTAGGGGAAACGAGGGCCATCTGGGACCAATTAGTCCCAATATTAAGGTGTGTATGACGTAACCAATAGGCATATATGTTTAGGACCAATGATGGCCCAATAAGGTGTGTATCTACCAAATAAGTTGTGTTTAGGACCAATGAGACCCAATAAGGTGAGTTTAGGGGAAACGAGGGCCAATTGGGAGCAATTAGTCCCAATAAGGTGTGTATGTAACCAATAAGCATGTTTAGGACCAATGATGGCACAATAAGGTGTGTATGTAACAAATAAGTTGTGTTTAGGACCAATGAGACCCAATAAGGCGTGTTTAGGGGAAACGAGGGCCAGTTGGGACCAATGAGTCCCAGTAAGGTGTGTATGTAACCAATAAGCATGGTTAGGACCAATGACGGCCCAATAAGGTGTGTTTAGGGGCAATGAGGGTCATTTTAGGATACAATTATCATTAAATTTATTGCTTAGTATTCCATTTTACATTTAAAGATTATTTTAAAGGTATGTTTAAAATAAAGTTAAATACGATTTGCGTTCCTGTGGTTTGGTGGTTTTAACTTTTTGAGTCCATGTTAACTCTTTAAAATTCAAGATAAATCGTATTAATTGAGTTTATATTAAATCCGATAAATGCTGTCACGTCCTTATTAGCTGAGATGTTTTCACCCGGATCGATCCTATTAATCCCCAAATTACTTCCCACCATTTTTCAAATTTCCCAAAATTCATTGATCAGTTCCTATTCAACTCCCTCTAACCAAAACTTTATCACCAAAACGATTCATTACTCTCTTCTTCCATATATCACTAAAAGTTCATCTACCTAATTGATTGATCAGTTCCGGATTCATCACACTATCATCTTCAGAAGATCACTACCTAATTCCCGTCAGTATATATTAATTTCACTGTCATCTTCAGTAGATCATTTTCATCTCAATTATTTCATCTTAATTATTCCATCGCATTTATTTCATTAATTCTCTATTTATTTCACTGTCATCTACAGGATTCATCTGATTTAACAATGGAAATTGAAGGTGAAGCATATGACAATGAATATAATTATTCGGAAGATGATGAAATGTATAACAATGCCGATCAATCGGATAATGAAGAGGAAATGGATAACAATACTGACGATGATTCGGGTGAAGAGGACATGGAAAACATTGATGCCCAAGTCGAAAATGATGCCCAAGTTGATACCCAAGTAGTCGACAATGAGAATGTGGAAGCCTCTGCTCCCCAAGCAAACAAGAGGGGGATGACGCGGTTGGTACAGTGGCGTGCCAGATTTGAGAAAAATGGTGAGGAAAAATGGCCACTAACATTTGATGCGCTGGGAAGGGTTGGCGGGGTCCATAGACCAAAATTTTCGAGTTTTATGGGAGACATTGTAAGGGCAGGGGTTGGATTGAGGTATCTAGAATGGAGGAAGGTGCCAATAGAGGACAAGAACAAAATGTGGGCAGCGATTCAGGTTATGAAACAGATTAAACATTTTCTCATATTAGGTTTGTTATTGAATTCCATGCGACTAAAATATCCTGTCATATGTTATTTTTTTAGAAATATTTCAAAATTGAAGACTTTCGAAGGAGAGCTATAATGGTACGGCTTGGTGGGTTGCTAAGGAGTTTTAGAAGAAATATGTTGGAAAAACACATTCGTCCCAACCTAGCAAAACCCACCGTGCTTGAGAAAGTTCCAAAGATGTATCGCACTATTGTGAAAAAGGAAGACTGGGACAGATTTGTAGCATATACAAGATCTGAAGAATTCGAGGTTTTTATTCAATTCAAACTGCAGATTTCATTAAGTAAGCTAATAAGTGTTAATTAATGAGATTATAATTATATATCCTACTGTTCTGTTGGAAAGGCTGCGTCAAAGATTGGAAAAGAGGTTCGAGCAAATTATACTTATGATCATTCAATGGGGCGGGGAGGATACGTCTTTCTGAGAGAAAAACTGGTAATAAGCTAAGTGTGTTACACCCAGTCATGGTTAAGAACGTTTATGTTTCAAGTCTGATATATATTATTATTATAATACAAGGTACAAAACAAAGAAATTGCAGCTGATGATTGCCCCTCTCGAGCGTTTATGTGGAGGAAAGGAAGGGTAAATAAAGAGGGGGAATACAAAACCCCTGTGGTGAAGGGCATAGCAGATGATATAGTAAGTTTAATTGCTATATATATACCTAATTATTCACATGTTAAAAATTAACAGCACCTCATTAAATTAACTAAATTATATTACTGCAGGCCGAGAATGAAACAAAGATAAATGCGGGATCTGTGACAGTAGAACCGGGAACGGATGCCCTGACACTGGTCCTTGGCAAGGAAAGGGGTGGATACCTAAAAGGTATTGGGTATGGAGTGACTTCCCGTGGATATTGGGGTGCTCCAAAAGGGCGATCAAAAGAACGGATCGAAAAACTTGAGGCGGAACTAATAAATGAAAGACAGCTGCGTGAGAAAAAGGATCAAGAGGTTGAGCGCCTCACTGATATGGTTAAATCACAGGATGAGAGAATTGATAAGCTTATGGCGGCTATGGAGTCTGTGATTCAAGATAAACAAGTTCATAGAGCGTCTGTAAGGGACAAACTATATATATATATATATATATATATTTATTTATTAATTAATTAACTAATTGAATTAATTGTACATAGGACATGATCAATTCTGCGCGCAATACATCGCGGAAACAATCTACTCAATCAAACTCATCTCAAAGGTCGGCCGATAAGGTACGGATTTGAAACAGTTCTGAATTTGAGTTGATCTGGAAGATTCTAGTTCATCTGGATGAACATGCGTCTCTACTTATAGTTCATCCGGATAGTTAGAGTTCATCCGGATAGTTAAAGTTCCTCAGGATAGGTAAGGTTCATCAGGATAGTAAAAAGTTCATCAGGATAGTTAGAGTTCATCGGGATAGTTAGAGTTGATCCGGAAGATTCTAGCTAGTTCATCTGGATGAACATGCGTCCCTAGTTATAGTTCACCGTGTTGGTTATAGTTCATCCGGATAGTTATAGTTCAGCAGTATAGGTAAAGTTCATCAGGATAGTCAAAGTTCATCAGGATAGTTAGAGTTGTTCCGGAATATAATTAATAATTAACTGTGCCGGCTATGATAAGTTCATCAGGATAGTTAAAGTTCATCAGGATAGTTAACTAATGTTTAGCCGGTTATGATCGATATGATTTTATTAATTAATTGAATTGTAGGTCTCTTCTGCGACTCTATCACAACACACTCCTACATCTACAACAGCGTCGCAAAAGGAAAGGGTAACTATTTTAATTTACACAGTTGTGTACTTCCCTTATAACTAATTGCTATATGATCATTTAATTAAATGCTGATGCTGTCTTTAGGTGAGAAAGAGAAAAATGACAGAAGCAGCAGCTGCTGCAGCCAGTGATGCTGGGGCATCAGAGCAGGAAGTGGTATATATATATATATATAATTAATTTAGAAATTTGACAAATCGCTTTGACGTTATCGGTAATTAATATATATGTTACTAATCAGTTAATTACATGGTGTCAATTTAGGAAAAGAATAAGAGACATGCAAAACCTGCAGCTCCTAAGAAGAGTGATCTTCAGTTGGAAAAACCAAATAATTATGATGCCATTGCAGCTGCTACCGATCTGCAGCCAGTAATCCAAGAGGTATATAGATTAGTATATACCACAATTTTTGTATTCTATTTTTTACTTTAATTAATTAATTGTTTATATATATGCTATAATTAATATTATTATTATTATTATTGTTATGTCACTTCTGATCAGGGGAGCCAAACTGCGACGTTGCACATGGAGGGGGATCCACTGAACGTCGTGGGAATGGCTGAATTATTACCAAAACAAAAAGATGAGAAGATTCATGGAAGTCCATTAGCTCCTGGTTGCCGTAGAATTAGAGTTTATCAGGTCAAAAAGGGTGCAACATTTTTACCATTCCCAGTAGATGGTAAAACAACGCTTTCGGAGGTTGAAAATAAATATATTATTGCATGGCCGATGAACCGAATGATCCTTCATTCTAATAACAAGTCAGATAGATCACAGCCGGTTGATCATTCTACGGTGCAAAAAGTATTGGAACAACCACAGGTAATTACTACATTAATTAATCGTATCCGCTAATTAATTAACTTTATATATATATATATATATTATATATATATATCTGATCGGTTTTATTTGTCATGTTTCCAGGTAAATAATGATCGGAAAAAGATGCCGAAAGTGTACGTAACACCAAACCAGCTGAAGAATCAAAATGTGATAAATAGAAAAATCACACGGCACCAGCAGAAGCAGCTGATCAGCACGGACAAGAAATTATAATTAATTATTATAGAAATTAAACTTTGATTAGCTAGTGTCGTATGTTATCTTTTTGAACAGCGTCATGATTAGTGTATGTACATTAATTTTTAATTATAATATATGATTTTTAAGGTTTCTCTATACTAATTAATTAATATATAATTAATTGTAATTAATTAAGAAAATATATGTGACCATATATATAATACCAAAGGCCACACTTTTTATATTTTAACGTGGCCGTTGCCACCATTTGGCCACGCTTATTGGGACAAATTATCTGATTTCAACTACCCTTTGGCCACTTTTTTTTTTCCAATTATATGTGGCTAAAACACAAATATACGTGACCATATAATACCAAAGGTCACGCTTTTTATATCTTAACGTGGTCGTTGCCACCATTTGGCCACGCGTATTGGGACAAAATATCTGATTTCAACTACCCTTTAGCCACTTTTTTTTTCCAAATATATGTGGCTAAAACATAAATATACGTGACCATATAATACCAAAGGCCACGCTTTTTATATTTTAATGTGGCAGTTGCCACCCTTTGGCCACGCTTATTGGGACAAAATTTATGATTTCAGCAACCCATTTGGCCACGTTTTTTCATATCATATGTGGCTAAAACACAAATATACGTGACCATATAATACCAAAGGCCACGCTATTCATATTTTAACGTGGCGGTTGCCACCCTTTGGCCACGCGTATTGGGACAAAAATTATAATTTCAGCAACCCATTTGGCCACGTTTTTTTATAACATATGTGGCTAAAACACAAATATACGTGACCATATAATACCAAAGGCCACGCCATTCATATTTTAACGTGGCCGTTGCCACCCTTTGGCCACTCGTACTGTGACAAAATGTATGATTTCAACAACCCTTTGGCCACGTATTTTTATAATGTATGTGGCTAAAACACGAATATACGTGACCATAAAATACCAAAGGCCACGTTAACCAAACACATGTGGCCGTTGGAACCCTTTCACCACGCTTTTCTGAAGAATTGTTTGATTACAACAACAAATATTGGTACCCTTTAGCCACGCTTATAGGTGGCTTCAGCCACTGATATTGTAACGTGGCCGTAGGGTACATATGGTGACGGCACCTATGGTGTCGTTTGGAATGGAAAAAAAAAACGTGACAAAACACCTTTTGTCACGGTTTTTTTCCGTGGCCAAAGGTGAATTTTGACGTAGTGTTAGGGCATTAAAACCTGTTAAGAAAGTGTGTTTTGATATCCAAAGCCTTAGTTTTACTGCCTCTACTTTTACAAATGCACAAGTGGTATTAAACTCTACATACATATGTAAATGATACATACGTATTCTTAAACTATCTATTTATATTTTTATAGCAGACAATTTCATGCCGGCTAAAGCAAATTTATTAGTTTAGGGTAAGAAAAATTACCTAATTACACAACCATTCAACTTAGATTAGACTTTTGGGTTCCATTTCACATACATAGGGAAAAAAGGAAAAACAAAATAAAATAAACACTCACCTAATCTTCAATGGTGGAAAAGCTCCATTTTGATCTGTGATAACATAAAATTAGAGAATCTATGAGCAGCATGATTTGTAAAGTACCTGTGATGTGCTTGTTCCTTCTTTTGTTTAGGAACCTGGATATTATTGGGTGGTGGGTACCTGATGTAGAATGTCAGTTCCTCATTCCAAGTTGGTTCATTTATGAGATATCATATCCAAAACCTAGCTTAATAAGTTCTGCTCTAGTAACGCCAACAACATTCAATCAATCTGCATTATAATCAAGGATAAAAAAATCAAAACTAAATTTAAGAAAAATAGTAGGTGGCGATTACACACCTGTACTCTGAACAATTCAAGCAAAGATGAAGAGTATCATTTTAAATACACCTCTTGACACCTGTATCCCTTTAAGATGAAGAGTATCAATTTTGTTGTACATAAAAAAGCTGGTAACAAAACAATAAGTTGATAATAAAGAAAATTCATTAGTTTACTGATTTAAATACACCTCTCAGCTAAATCATGAATTAACTTATTTGTAATGGTGTGTTTTATCATCTAAATCTATTTAAGGCTCAAGACATTTTAACCCAATTTTGTACACTTGTATTTTAAAACAATTAATACTGATTTAAAAGGTCATACTGTAACTGTATAGTATCTAATATTTACATTAAAACTTGCATCTTTTCAAGAAAGCATTCTAGTAACATCACCACTATGACATGTTACTTTCTCATGCTCTCACGGTCCTAAACAACTACAAACATACACCTAGCTCTTATACTGTCCTTTTAGGTGACACGTTCAGAACTTTAGACCATGAGAAAACCAATTTTAAAAGCCATGTTTAATAATGATAAAAGCCTTGAGGGCAGAAAGGATTACCATCCATTGCTAATGAGCAAGCGTCTATGTTATTACAAAATGATGAACTATGCCATCCAAAATCTAAGAGTTCTGTTGCCCTAAAAATCAATTTCATCACAGCGAAACATATTATTATACAACAGATCTAAAAACCCACAAAACACAAATCAAAATTTGAAGAACAAAATCCTCAACCGGCCTAAAAGTTAAAGCAATGACAATATATTTTGCCATAATGATGACAAATAAATCAACCAAGACACAGATCTAACATAAATATAAACTTACAGGAAGATCGAAGATGTAACCAGTACAGTGAGGCAACATCCCCTGTAAACCCTAGATCTCACTTCTCTGTAGCCAAATCAAACCGCGGCTGGTATGAATCTGAGAGCTCTGTAGTGAAATAGCGGTGCCCTAAAAACGAACTCATGAAAATTGCAACAACAAACCTACGAATACAGCCTATACAGGAGAGAAGATCAGAAGATGAATCAATAGGACAAAGGAAACTCTAGATCTCACTTCTCTGTAGCCAAATCAATATGAATTTAAAGGAACAGAAATCACAAATTGAAATCAAATGTCAATGTAAGAAATCGTATACAAATGCTTTCAGATTTGATTCACGATTACAAAAGAGGCGATTCCATACCTGACTTTTGACGGCAGATCGGAGAATGTGAGGAAGAAAGGTCGATTAGAGGAGGAAAGAAATCCATGTGTGCATGCCCTAATTTCAAATCTCAGATCTGAATTCTCTCGCAAAAGGACAACTCTTTGCTTTATCAAGATAAAATTGCAAAAAAGACGACTCTTTTCCGATTATGGTTCATTGATTCTGGATTTTCAGATTTCCGTCTGAAATCGAGCAAAAAGTAGAGATACATTTGAAATTTGAATCTCCAACTTGAATTAGAGCAAAAAGCAAGCTCACGGTTTTGAATCGAGCAAAAAGTAGAGATTGAGTTGAAAATCAGGGTAGGGATTCATGGATTAGGCGACTGTGAATAAGAGAAGAGGGAAGGAACTCTGACCTCTTACCGGAAATAGAGAAGATGCTCGTTTGGTTTTGGATTTTTTGGAGAACCGGTGTTTTACATGAGCCGGTCGAACTGGGTTCAAAGAAAATAAAAGAGAGCCGGTCCGATTGATTTAATTGTAAACCATGCTTGAAGACTTGTACATGAAGCAACACATATTGTACCTCTTAATTTTCACTTGTACCTTATGCATAAATAATTGTACAACTTAAATTTCAACCACTTTGATAGAATATGTATAATAAGATAGTAGAGATTCTTTCATCCAAATCGCAGAAGACAAAGACACTGAGTTACCTCCGAGTCTCCGACCATCCTCTCCCGCTGCTGCTTGGTTGTCGAGGTAATCGGTTCCAACTATTTATTTCCTTCAATCTCGGAGGTAGGTTTATTTACCCTAGCTGTTAATTCATCCAATTTGGGGAAATTGTTAGTCGAATTTTTTTTTTTTGCTTTGCATGTTCGTATTTGCTGCATCTGTTTGCAATTCACATGGGTTTTCATATTCGTTTTGCTTTATTTAGTGTTTTCCTTTCGTTTTAGCTTCGTTTTCGGTTTGATTGTTTTTATATGATTTTAGTGTCTTACGGGTTTTTTCGGATTGTGCATTTTTCAGTTTCGGTGACCGGTTTGTTGCCTTTGTTTTGCGTTTTGAGTTTCGTTTTTTTACTTTTTGTTGTCTTATGGGTTTGTCATATGCTAAAGACATTAGGTGAAACAATTTCTACTTGCATAAAGAGGGGTGAGCTGGTATGGGTAACAGGACATTTTATACTGGTTGTAATGGACAGATTCTTTATCAAGAGCGAGTATTGGATATTTTTTAGTCAATAATAGCCAACCTGTCCTTATGGCTTGTCTTAATATAGGCTCATTCTGTGTTGCTTAGTTTCAAGGCTTAGAAAGTTTTTGTTGTCCCTTTGATACATGTAAGACTAGAACTGAGGTTGAGGTGGCTAGAATAGGATCATTAAGCTTCGAATTGCAAGCATATGTATGTGTCTTAAACTTATTGTTTCTTTAGTATATTTCTCACCATTCATTATTTTAGCATAGGCCTATCTAACAATTTCTGTAGTTAACTTTAATTTTACATCTTAATAGTTTTGTATACATTCTTACTTTGTTTTCCATCGCTTATGTGTGTAGTTGACGACAGTTATACATCAGCTTTTGGTTATCCGTTGTAAAGGTTGTTGGAGGTTAGTTCACTTATATTTATTACTTTTTTGGTTACTTTTTTCTTCTACAATTGGTTATTCAAGTTCGGCTGTGTTTTGTTCTAAGTGAACTTTCTTTGTTGCATTAAGTTCTTTTGCTATCTACCATGCTTTTCTTGCTGCTACTATTTAAAATATGTTGGATGCCTGACTATTATTATGGTTTTGTTTGTTGGTTCTATAGTTACATGTTTATATTTGTTCAATAAAACATATTGTATAATAAATATACCTCAAATGGGTCTAAAAACAAAGTGAAGGATGTTATTGGGTAGTATGTGACATGCATATGAAGCCAACAACAAAAATGAAACCAAAGTTTTTTTGCATAGAATAAAGTAACAAAGATTAACACCACCTGTGATAGTATGAAAATTTATTGTGGAAAATATTAAATTGAACATAATATCAAGATCAATAATACCCAAATCAACCGAGACCTACAAAAACCAAACTACATGTTAGCCTACCACCTCATTGCAAATACACAACATTAAAGATATGGTTTCAGTAACACCTACACTGCTTAGCACCCTACCGAAAGGGGTTGAATCGTAAAATGACATAGCTGCAGGAAATAGAGATATTAACAGCTATGAAAATATGGATTTTGATGACTGTAGCCCCAACGCAACTGTGAAGAGTGATC
>JBCNJP010001830.1:0-36504 GCA_039602395.1 Deinandra increscens subsp. villosa | reverse complement strand
TGAATCGGTTTAAGGTGGAAGACGTTCGAATTCCTGGAACTCCTATTCAGCTGTCGCATGGCCTATGTCCTGATGAAAACGGTGAAGAAGTTGAAGTCACTCGTTATCGGGCCATAATAGGTTCACTGATGTATTTAACAGCTAGTCGACCTGATATAATGTTTGCTGTTTGTTTGTGTGCCAGGTACCAGGCGGCTCCTCGTGTTTCTCATATGAATGCGGTTTTGCGAATTCTTGCTTATCTGAAGGGTAATTCAGATCTCGGGATCTGGTATCCTCATGATGATAAGTTCGACTTATCGGCATATACGGATTCAGACTACGGCGGTTGCAAGATTAATTTCAAGTCAACCACGGCCGGATGTCAGTTTCTCGGTGATAGGTTGGTATCTTGGCAGTGTAAGAAGCAAACTTCTGTTGCCACATCCACGGCTGAAGCTGAATACATAGCAGCTGCTAGTTGCTGTTCTCAGGTTTTATGGATTCAA
The DNA here is from genome assembly GCA_039602395.1 of Deinandra increscens subsp. villosa. Taxonomy (NCBI): domain Eukaryota; kingdom Viridiplantae; phylum Streptophyta; class Magnoliopsida; order Asterales; family Asteraceae; genus Deinandra; species Deinandra increscens. The sequence goes on along the minus strand of JBCNJP010001830.1, from coordinate 36,016 downwards.
CAGCAGATGCGGGATTACGGTTTGAAGTTTCTTACTACTCCAATTTACATAGATAATTCGGCCGCTATTTGCATAACAAAAAACCCCGTACACCACTCTAAAACGAAACACATTGATATTCGTTATCATTTCATCCGGGATTGTTTTGAGAAACACCTGATTGATCTGCAAAAGATCCATACTGATTTTCAAAAAGCGGATCTTTTTACGAAAGCTTTTGACAAAACCCGCTTTCGTTATCTTTTGCAGATCAACGGCATACAAAAGTTACCGGTCGAGTAACTTTCGGTTGATCATTTTTGCTTATTGTGTTTTCTTTTGTTTCTTATACAAAAATCCAAAAATAGTGTTTTGTATTTTAGGGGGAGAAATATCAGAAAATATAAAAAAAAATGGAAAAATGCAAAAAGTAAAAAAAAATGGAAAAATGAAAAATTGAGAAATTGATCCGACCAAGCGAGAAATGATATTACATCGGCATGTGTTATCAACCATGGATAAAGTAAAACAGAAAAGCTGTAGGTTCTTGTTTGGTTAGTTAAGTGCGTAAGGGTAAATCTGATATATGCTAGTATGATATAAACATAAAAATGTTGCTTGATTAATTGTGAGACACATCATGATGATTACTGTGTGATCTTGGCATCAAATAAAATGAAAAAGCAAAAACAGAATAAGAGATGTTCTGGTGTACGCATGTTTTCATTTTGCAAAGATTTAAACTTGTTTGATTTTCTTTATTTTGTCAAACGATCGGACTTTCTCTGCGTATCGAAAGATCGACCTGATTGTTGTTCGTTTGACGTTCTGCTTTATTTTCTTTGGTGTTTCGTATAATCCATCGGACTTTCTCTGCGTGTACGTGAGTACCGACCTGATTGTTGTTGGATTATACAACTTCTGCTTTATTTTACATTTCTTATTTTCCTAAACAATCGGACTTTCTCTGCGTGCCTACCAGCCGACCTGATTGTTGTTTGTTTAGGGTTCTGCGTTATTTTTGCATGAAACACCATGAACGATAAATCTCTGTGAGAATCAAATTCTGTGAAAAGTACAAAAATAATAAGAATAAGCCAGATTACCGGTATTTCTGATTGTGTGGGTTTTCACATTATCAATGCTTGCTAAATATATCTTAACATATCAGAAAGCTATAAAAATTGATCTACCCAAGCTGAAATAAATTGAAAAATTGTATTTGCTGCCAACTTGACTTGCATGCTGATTAAAAATGAAATTGAAGTGTGTCTGATACATATTGGCCGATATGATCTCGCGTCTGGATCTTTCTCACAAAAATATTTAAGTTATATCAATTCTGAGTAATTTTTGTTTCAATTCTGTTTGGTTTGTTATGTGAATGTCTGAAAAATCACAAAAAGATTTTAGGTTTGTTTTAGCATAATTTTGAAAAATACCAAAAAGATTTTAGGTGTGTTTGAAAATTTTACAAAAATCAAAAAGATTTTATTCTGCGTTATTTTCGATCAACCGATTAGTGAAAGATGTCAAATTATGCCGGAAACAACCAAATGGACTTGATTCAAGAAATTTCATCGGTAAAATTGAACGAAGTTTGAGAAAAATTGATAAATTTTAAACTTTGGATGTTCAATTTGAAAAATTCATCGAAATCAGGGGTTAATTGTGAAAAATTTCAAATCTCCAAACCTGAAGTTCGGAGGGCCGAACGTGGAGTTCGGAGGTCCGAAGATGGAAGTTCGGAGGTCCGAACCTCACCATCGGACAGAGTTTGGAGTTGGCCGATTGGGAAGTTCGGTGTCACTGTTCGGCCGAACTTGGAGTTCGGAGGTCCGAACGTGGTTGGCTATAAATGCGCCAAACTTGACGTTCGGAGAGCATTGTTACTGTTTTTCTCCGAACGTGCACCGAACCTCTGCCCAAATTTTGAATTTTCGTTTTGACGTGTTTTTGGCGAATTAACGACTGATTCTAGGTAAATCTTGATATTCTGACTGTACTGGTTGTCTTAGATTAGGTTTTTACCCATGTTTTGTGATGTTTTAACTGGAAAAACTCGTTCGGACATAACTCAGTTCTAGATCTGAAAATACGCTATGTAAAACCATGTTTTTATCAACTAAAATTGGTTCCTATGGGTTGCTTATCAGATTCCGACTATAGGTGTTGCTTGACAGTGTCTAATTTGGTCATTTTCATCAAGTTTGAGATTCAAACCTGTCGGAGTGCTTCAAGCTCCGAACCTGGGGATCGGAGACTCAAGTTCAGAATCCCGATGTCTATTTTGGTGAAAATGCTTCTACCATGCATGCTAAAGCAAAAGCTAGCACAAACCCACCATCTACTGCTTTTTATGTAGAAAATGCGTCAAGTGGTCATGCAAACATGTCTAGAGGTTCTTCAAGTGGAAGCTATGCTAGTAAAGCTGCTGTAACATATCCTGTGTATTCACATCAGTCATCTCCTGCTTCAAGTCACAATCAGAGTGCTTTTTCAGCAAAGACTACAAATGACTTCATGGCTTTATATTCAGCAATGGTTTCGTCTTATGATGGAGTTGGTGCAGGAAAGTTAACTAGTGCTGAGTTAACTGATGAAGACTATGAACAAATTGATCCTGATGACTTAGAATTGATGGATATTAACTGGTCCATGGCGATACTTGTTCGCAGAGGCAAAAAGTATATGCAAAGAACAGGTCGGAAGGATTTAAATCCTGAAGGAAAACTTGGATTTGATAAGTCTAAGGTTCGTTGCTACAATTGTCAGAATTATGGGCATTTTGCCAAGGAGTGTACCAAGGGAAAGCAGCAAGAAACTTCAAGGTTGTATCAAAAGTATGCTGCACAGAGTAACAAGCCATCGGGGAGCAATACTAATCCTTCAAGTTCAAATGCAAATGCTAGTGGCTCAAATTCAGACAATAAAGCGTTGGTATCATAAACTGGAGAAGGATATGATTGGGCTAATGATTTTCTAGATGAATCTGCTTTTCTGTGTACTGAGGAGAAGAGTGTAAAGATTGAAGATGATTCTGATCTTCCTGGTGAAGATTTCTTTGCTGAAGGTCAACATGCATTTATGGCCGACGTTCAGGTTAATTCTACTTCTTGTGAACTTTGTCTTAATTCTGCTAATCAGTTGAAAGAAGTTTCTGCTGAGAAAACCATGTATTTTGACAAATACTCATTAGCAGAGGAGAATGTCAAAATTTACAAACAACGGTGGGAAGCTGTTAAAGCTGAACTGAAAAGTGAACATGCTGTGGTTCTGAGCACAAAAATTGAGCTTAATAACAAAACAGAAGATTATATTTTTTGTGAAAAGAAGCTTGCTGAAGCGAATGCTAAAATTTCCGAATTAAACATTGAAATTTTGGATCTTAACAGGCAACTTGAAAATTTCAAAAATTCATCTTCCTTTGCAAGTTTTCTTTGCAAAGATGAAAATCTAAAAGATTTGCTCAAAGAATCCGGGTGTAACTCAGTTCCTCCACCCATTGTTCATGGTTTAGGCCCAAAGGAACCTGAGACCAAAGTTGTGTTTGATTACTCAATGTTTACTGAGGGATCATCTGATAAATCCAAAAGCACTGATAAGAAGAAATCAGGCAAACATGTGTCCAAACCTAAGGTTGAGGTGTCAAAACAGGTTGAGTCCAGTGATTCTAAGGTTGAAATACCTGTAACTGAGGTTAAACCTCAAAGTGTCAAACTGACACCATTAGAGGCTGCTCAGAAAATACTTGAAACTGCAAAAACAATGAAAACATTTGAAAATTCACAATTTGCTAAAGGTCCAGATTTGTTTTTTGAAAGAAATGTTGTTTCTGTAAGTAACACAAGTACACCTGATGTCAATACTATACCAGAAGCACCTGAAAGAAGTGCAAAATTCAATGGTATTGGGTTTGGACAGTTTGCTGAAAATTCTAAGGTCAATCAAAAGAAACCTCAGAAATTTCAGAAACGTGAAAAGAAATTTGCCACAAATGGTAAGTTTGATGAAACTTCGAAAGGCAAAACTATTGATGGTGATACGTCTCAGAAATTGAGAATGTATAGTTTGAAAGGAAGTGAGTCAGTATTTTCTGATTTAGATTTTCCTTTAATTTGTGTTGATCCATCACGTGTTGCCAAAGTGTGGTATGTAGAACCTTCTGAGGTAGTTAAGTCAGATGTTGTAGACGAGCAGTTTGTTGTGTTGTCTGATGTGTCGTCTGGTTCAAATGATCAAGCATCATCCTCCAAATCTCAAAGGTTTTCTGAGAAACCAAAGTCATCAACTGATCAAAAGTTTAAGACTAAATCAAAACAATCATCTTACTCACCAAAGAGTTTTTACAACTCTGATGGTCAGTATTCATCAGAAACTAATAGTTTTGATTATGAAGCATTTGGTTTTTGTGATAATTACAATTTTTATGATGATTTTGGTAAGTTTGAACAAAACAAGACCACAAAGGTTAAACCTAAAGGATATGCGGATCGTTGTGGTGTTGATGACTATGGGTTTTATAATGAACATGGATACATTGGTCCTTTGTTTAAACCTTTACCAAACTCCAAAGGGAAAAGGTTTAAAACCAATGTTTCTAAACAAGGTGAGGGTGGTGTTTCTCAGGGTGTTGTTGATCCCAGGAGGTGTTATTGTTGTTTTGAAATAGGAAATATTCGTAGTCGGTGTGTTGTTTTAGCTAGAAAAAGGGCTTCAGCATATATGCAATCAAATTCAGATTCGAAATCTGATACAAAGACCAAGATGGATGATGAAAAGATTGTTACCAAACAACATTTTAAAAGGAGAAATTTTTTCAATAAATCTTACAAAGTTTTTGGTAATCATTCTACTTCAGACTCTACTGCTGATTCATCTATTCCATCTGTTAGGCAAAAGTGGCTGCCTAAAATGACTTCAAAAGCCACTGAGGATTTTTCAGAAGATACCGGTCGACCCAAAGCTGAATGCTTGGGTCCAGATACTCACTAATTGCTTGCTACTATGTGCAGGGTGCTCGAAAGCCAGCTGTTAACAACTTTTGGGTCGTTGATAGTGGAGCATCCAGGCACATGACGGGTAATATTTCCTTGCTGTCTGAAGTTAAACCAATTTAAGGAGGAAATGTTACTTTTGCTGGCAATAAAGGTGGGAAGATAACCGGTGAAGGAAAGTTGGGTAACGAGAAGATTACTTTTGAAAAAGTCCAATTTGTGCAAGAGTTGCAGCACAACTTGTTAAGCGTATCTCAAATTTGTGATAAGCAGTACACAGCTGCTTTTACAAGTTCAGAATGCTTGATTTTGAAACCTGGCATTCGAATTCCTGAAGACTGGATTGTGATGCGAGCTCCAAGATTTCGGGACTTATATGTGTTAAATATGAATCAGACTTCATCTGCTGTATCTGCTACGTGTTTTATCTCCAAAGCTACTGAAAAGGAATCAATTCTGTGGCATAGGCGCATGGGTCACATCAATTACCGAAAGATGAATTACTTGGTCAATCATTCATTGGTAGAAGGCGTTTCCAAGAATCGATTTTCTATAAATGATGTGTGTGTCTCATGTAAGAAAGGTAAACAGAAAAAGAAGTCTCATCCTTCTAAGCGTTTGAATTCCATTGTCACTCCCTTGGAACTGCTTCATATGGATCTGTTTGGTCCTATGAATGTTCGTAGTATTGAGGGTAGTTATTACTGCTTAGTGATTACGGATGATTTCTCAAGATTTTCATGGGTGGCTTCTTTGGCGTCCAAGGCTGATACTCCAGATTCCATTCGGAACATGTTGTCTAAGTTTGAATCGTTGTACAAGCATAAAGTTTGTCGAATTCGTACTGACAATGGTTCTGAATTCAACAATGCCAAAATGAAGGATTTTTGTGGTTCGTTGGGAATTTATCATGAATTCAGTGCGCCGTATACTCCACAACAAAATGGGGTTGCTGAGCGAAAGAATAGAACGTTGATTGAAACTGCTCGAACGATGCTAGCGGATGCACAGTTACCAATTACGTTTTGGTCTGAAGCTGTTCATACTGCATGTTATGTACTCAATCGTGTTCTGATTGTTAAAAGATTTAACAAGACGAGTTATGAATTGCTCCGAGGTCGAAAGCCGAATTTGAATTTCTTGGAACCATTTGGGTGTTCATGCACGGTTCTCAAGGCAGGTGGGAAGTTTGATGCTAAAGCTGTTGAAGGCATTTTTGTTGGATATCATCATCCAATGAAAAGAGTTTATTTTTCATCTTCCAAAACCATTGAGAATCATATGAATGTGGATTGTCATCGTCATACCTTTCGACAACCTAAATCGGTTGATTCTCGAGCTTTTGATTATAATTCTTTTGTTGATTCGTTCTCGGCTGCACAAAAGAGTTCTGCTCAAGAAGATGAGTCTGAAATCTTATCTGCTGCTATCATGTATACATTGTCTACTCCTGGTTCCGGTTCATGGATTCCTAAGCTTCCTACTTCATCGGTTACTTCTTCGTCTAGTCAGGATGTTTCTAGTTTGGAAACGATGAGTTCGTCTGTACGATGATGATGCAAGTTCGTATCATGAAGCTGAGTCAACACCTGTTGACGATCCAATATCGTTACCAAGTACAAGTTCTTCGGTACCAGTTTCTTTACCGTTAGATGATATGTCAGGAACAGATCGAAGAAGCAGATGTAAGTTTACCTAATAATTTGGCGGATGATATTCCTGTTGCTGATTCAACTACTTTGAGGATACACACCATTCATCCTCAAGAGAATATCATTGGTGATCCGAGTTCTGGAGTTCGCACACGTAATCAACTAGCAGATTCCGTTGATGCTTTGATTGCTGAAATCAGGGATTCAGGAGTTCAGAATGACGTGTTTCATTCTTGTTTTCTGTCTCAAGTTGAACCAACCAATGTCAATCAGGCGTTGGAAGATGCTTCTTGGGTTGAGGCTATGCAAGAAGAGTTGCAACAATTTCAGAAATTGGGTGTATGGCATCTCGTGGACTTACCCGCTAATTCCAAAGAACCATGTGGTACTAAATGGGTATTTAAATGCAAGAAAGATGATAGAGGCATAATTGTTCGAAACAAGGCTCGATTGGTGGTTCAGGGTTTCTCACAGATTGAAGGTGTTGATTTCAATGAAGTTTATGCTCATGTAGCAAGGATCGAGGCTATCAGAATCTTTTTAGCTTTCGCGGCATATCATGGATTCAAAGTGTATCAAATGGATGTCAAGAGTGCATTTCTTAATGGGTTGATTCGTGAGGAAGTGTATGTGAAGCAGCCGCCTGGTTTTTATGATCCCGATTATCCAAACAAAGTGTACAAGTTAGACAAGGCGTTATATGGATTACATCAAGCCCCGAGAGCTTGGTATGAAACTTTATCTACGCATCTGCTGGAAAACGGTTTTCGGCGTGGAAAGGTGGATTGTACACTGTTTTCGAAGAAGTTTGGGAAGGATCTGTTGCTTGTCTAAGTCTATGTGGACGATATCATTTTTGGAAGCACAAATGATGCGTTATGCAAGGATTTTGAACGTGTGATGCAAACCAAGTTTGAAATGAGTTCTATGGGCGAGATGGGGTTTTTTCTAGGTCTTCAAGTTCATCAATCGGCCAAAGGAATATTCTTACACCAAACCAAATATGTGTCTGATATTTTGGCAAGGTTCAAGATTGGCGATGTTCGGGTTCCTAGTACACCAATCCAGGTTTCACATGGTTTAGCACCAGATGAGACTGGTGAATCTATTGATCCCACATTGTTTAGGGCTATGATTGGTTCGCTTATGTACTTAACTGCATCTCGTCCTGATATAATGTTTGCTGTGTGCATGTGTACTAGGTATCAGGCTACTCCAAAGGCTTCACATTTGCTGGCGGTAAAGAGGATTTTTGCTTATTTGAAGGGTAATCCGGATCTGGGGATCTGGTATCCTAATGATAATAAGTTCGAGTTATCAGCATATTCTGACTCCGACTACGGTGGATGTAAAATCAATTTCAAATCTACAACCGCATGATGTCAGTTTTTGGGAGAACGTTTGGTGTCGTGGCAATGTAAAAAGCAAACTTCAGTTGCCACGTCTACAGCAGAGGCGGAATATGTGGCTGCATCTAGTTGCTGTTCACAAGTCTTGTGGATACAACAACAGTTGCACGACTATGGTTTGAATTTTCTTACTACTCCGATCTTTATTGATAACTCGGCTGCCATATCCATTACTAAAAACCCAGTTCAGCATTCGAAAACTAAACACATTGAGATTCGATATCACTTTATCCGTGATTGTTTTGAAAAGAAACTCATTGATTTGCAGAAAATTCACACGGATTTTCAGCGAGCTGATTTGTTTACAAAAGCTTTTGATAAAACTCGATTCCAATTTTTGTTGAAAATCAATGGAGTTACTAAGTTAAATGTCACATGATTCGGTTCAGTTGATCGTTTTTGCTTTTCGTCTTATTTTTCTGCTATTGTTTTTGCTTTTTAGGGGGAGATATATGAAAAATACAAAAATAGTGTGTTGTTTTGTGTACTAGAAATGAAAAAGCATAAAAAATTTTGAAAAATGCAAAAGTATAAAAAAATTGGAAAATTAAAGATCTGAGAAATGTGATCCAACCTCGTGAGAAATGATAGTACATCAGTGAATGTTACTGACCATGGATAGACTAGATTGAAAGGCTGTAGATACTTGTTTGTTTCATTGAATGTGCCATTCATATCTGATACATGTTAGTATGATATAAAGATAATGCCTGTCTGAAATCTGTGGCGAACCATGATTCTTGTTTTTGTTTAATGCTGAGCTTATGTGGAAAAATCCAAAAAGAGAATAAGAGATGGTCTTAGTGTATGCATGCGTTATTTTGCAAAGATTTAAACTTGTTTTATTTTCTTTATTTTGTCAAACGATCGGACTTTCTCTGCGTATCGAAAGATCGACCTGATTGTTGTTCGTTTGACGTTCTGCTTTATTTTCTTGGTGTTTAGTATAATCCATCGGACTTTCTCTGCGTATCGAAAGATCGACCTGATTGTTGTTGGATTATACGCTTTCTGCTTTATTTTCTATTTCTTATTTTCCTAAACAATCGGACTTTCTCTGGGTGCCTACCAGCCGACCTGATTGTTGTTTGTTTAGGGTTCTGCTTTCTTTTTGCATGAAACACTATGAACCAACTGTCTCTGTAAATATATTCTGTGATGAGTCAGTGAAAAACCAAAAATATAATAAATCAGATTATCAATTACTTGAGTTTGTGGGTGCCATGATTTCTGTACTTGATAAACATACTTAATGCATATCAGAAAGCTGTAAAAATTGATTTGATTTGGCTGAAATAAACATTATGTGTTGTATTCGTGGACAACTTGATTTGCATGCTTATTAGGTCGAAATTGAAGTGTGTTAAGTGCATCTCACTGATATGATCTCATGTTGCGATCTTTCTCACAAAAATATAATTTATTGTTACTTTTGTTTGATTTCTTGTTTTCTGTTGATTTACTTTTCTTGCTTATTTTAGAAAAATCAAAAAGATTTTAGGTGTGTTTTAGCATAAGTTCGAAAAATCAAAAAGATTTTAGTGTGTTTTGATATAAATTTGTCAAAATTCAAAAAGATTTTCTTTCTGCTTTATTTTGGATCAACTGAATTTCAGAATCGACAATCTGTTGTTTGATGAACCACAATCGATGCAAAAATCAGTTCATAAAGTATTTGAGATTGAAAAACATTGAACATTTTTGATGAAAAATGAAATTTGAAGAAAAAGGGCAATTTGGTCATTCTTTGATCCGGCGGATCAGCTGATCCGCCGGCGGATCAAATGTTGGGTATAAATACCAATCTGATCCGCGAGAGTTCATTACTCGCGGATCAAGTACATTCAACTCAGAAAAACCCTCGAACCCCCTATTTTCACAATTTTCTTGATATCTCAGTCGTTACCGAAGCTCTGACCGAAATTTTTGATGCTACAGATAGGTTGTTTGATTGCGCACAGGTTGATGGGTTTAATTTCTGCAATGGTTGAATAATTACTGTTAAATTTGAGATTTAAAGTCTCGGTTTTTTTGAAAAACCCGAGTTGATGCTTGTTTAAACTGTTTTAGCCAATGTCAATGTCTTCAAAGCACATGATTCGAGTCATAGTATACTCTTGATTGAATTCTTGTTCTGTGATTCCAAAACAAACACTTGAATGTTGACAAAAATTGAAAGTGACTGTTCGATAACTGATCGTCCGCCGGATCAACTGATCCGCCGGACCAGATTTTCAAATTGATACGGAGCTGATCCGGTTGACTAATCTGATCCGCGGTCAACGATTGTGATCCGCCGGATCAAGTGATCCGCCGGATCAAATGATCTGCTGAATAATATGATCCGCAACTGGTCCGCCGGACCAGATGATCCGGATACATAAATTTGATCCGTGGGTTGATCTGCTCAGAAAAAATTTTCAAAAGTTAGTCGTTTGAGCGATTTATCTAATATCCGCGATTGTCATTGAGCGTTTTGATTATATTAATTGATTCTAATGAAAGTTTGTTTTAATGACATGAACAGAAATGGCTGATTTTAAATCAATTGGCGAACAAAACGTTTGTGCCTTTCTTGATGTTGCAGAAAAATGGAGGCCGCATTTTCTTAATATTTTTGAGTTCGTCAGGCGTTCAAGAATATTTTATGCTGCAACTCATGAATGTCCGCCGTATAAAGACTTGTTAGTCATGTTCTGGAATTCAGCACAAGTAGACTGTTCGGTGACTCCATCTGTTATTCGTGCAAAGATTCTAGAAACTGATGTGGTGATATCTGAAGCTGATGTGAGAAGAGTTTTAAGATTCAATGATCAAGATACTTATCCGACTGAATTTCCTGAAGAAGATTTGGTGGCGTTATTGAAAAGGATCAAGTATGATGGACAACTATATGTTCCATGGTATCTTAAGGCAAATCTGAGTCCTCCTTATAAGTACTTGATGCATGTGATCATTAAATGTTTTGGAAATCGAACAAGAGGCCAAGAAGAGTTTGACTTGAAGGTGCTGTCTTTCTTTAGTGCTTTGGTATTAAACAGAGAATTCAATTTTTCTGGTTGGGTCTTTAACTACATGAGGGAAAATATCTTGGTGAAACAAGTGCGCAGTATCATGTATCCAAGATTTCTACAGATGATTCTGAATGATTTACATCCAAACCTTCCAAAGAACGCTGCTGCTATCATAGATATGAAGCATATGAATAGAGTAGCTGTTGGCAAGATTCCTGTGTACTATAAGAGAAAGGGAAATGCCATTCCTCCACCGAATAAGAGGTTGATTGGTCATCTTGCTAATCCGGCTTATGTGGCTCCAGATAATGGTGCTGCTAAACATGATGACAGTTCTGTTGTACAAGAACCTGTAGTACAACAACCTGTAGTTCAAGAGCAAAATCCAGAGCCAGTAACTACTGAAGCTGTCAATGAATCTGACCGGGTGAATATTTCAGATGAGGGTGATGATGTTATTGGTAGTTCGTCAGAAACTGAATCAGATTCTGGTGAATATGTTACCATTTTGCACAATACAAGAGAAGTTCCGGTAAGGAGAGGTTCTAAGGCTCATATTGCTTATCTAAAAGCTCACAATCAAGATACTTTTGTTTTTGAGAGTAGAACCAAACAGGCTGAAGACACTGATAATGATCCATCCTATACTCCTGGTATGGAGGAGCCTGTGGCTAAGTCAAAGCCGGTAGATAAAGGTAAAGCTCCTGCAGTTGCTTCTGGCAAACGTATGAAAAGTGTGGCTGTAGGATATAAAGGAGTGAAGCCTGGTTCGTTTCTTGCTGATGCCAGAAAATCTGGGCAAAGTCCTCCTAGCAAGAAGCAGAAAGTGACTTCGTCGTCTTCTATTCCAATCCAACCAACCACCAAAACAGCTGATGTTCACAGTTCACAACAACCTCCAATCAGAAAGTTAACTATAAAAAGACCGTCAACTACTGGTTCTGCTTCCACGTCTTCAACTACTTCCACAATTTCTTCTGTTGATTTGAAGCTTGCTTTGTTTCAAGCTTGAATTGGTTGCCAGAGATCAATCTCATACAAAGGAACTTGCTCGATTAAAAGCTAAGGTTGAGGCAAAAGATCGGGAAATTGCTTAGTTAAAGCAATTGTCTCTGTCTATGGGTGAGCAACTTAAGCAAGTGCTTACAGCTTTAGCTGCTCAGGGGGAGAAGAGGCCAAATCCTGAAGAAACGTGCAGGGAAGAAGAGGATGTGATGAAGTTTTTAAACGATGATCCTGATAAACCTGATGGTGGTGCTAGTGGTGCTGGTGCTGGTACTGATACAGCAGGAACATCATCGGCTGCTGCTGCTGGTACGACATCTCAGGTGGAGTCTACTGACAAAGAGATATATGACGTGACTCCTATATCAAGGGTTGAAATGAAAGAGGGAGAGTTGGTTAATCTTTTTACAAAAGAGCAGCTGGCAGCTATTTTTGCTTTAAATGTGGATGATGTTGAGAATGTGCCAGTTGCTGAGCCGTATCAGGAAGATGATTCAGAAGAAGAGGTGGTATTTGAAGATGAACATGTGGAAGTGGAAGATATGACGGCAGAAGAATATCCTGATGATCCAACAATGTATGGAAATTTTTCTGATAACGACTATTCTGAAGGTTTTAATTTCTTTGGAAAATACAGTGAAGATAAGGTTGAGACAGAGAAACCATCAGAACAACCTGAAGTATCTGAACCTGTTAATATGTCTGAAGAAGAAGAAAAGAAGCTGTTATTTGAAGCTTGGTTAAAAGATCAAAGGGCTAAGAAACCTCCAGTTCCAGTACAAGTTGAAAAGTCTTCAAAACTTGTTGATCAGAAAAGATTTTTTGATAGAAAAGGAAGACAAGCTTCTGGAAAGATTATCAGCTGGATGTACGATTCTGAACTCAAATGCTATGCTATCAAGAGGGAGTTTGGGATTGTATATCTGAAGAATGCTACAAGGTTCAATACATTACCTGTTTGTGATGTGAGAGACTTGGCTAGAAGTCCATTTTTGAATCCTGGAGGAAATAGTTTGGCTGCTGTGTTTAAGGAGAAGTTAATCGAAGAATGTCAAGGAAGATTCAGGTTTTTGACTCCACAAAGACCAACTTACTCTGAGCATCCAACAGATATCCATCATATCACAGGCAGACCAGTAGTGATTCTCAAGTATAAGAAGCCGATTCAGCTCAAGAAAATACCTCTCAAAAGGCTTGAACAAGATTTCATCAAGACTTTGAGGTGGTGGTATTATGATGAGGTGTACAAGTATCTTACCCATGTGCTGTTAGTCTGTTTGGGACATCGAATTTCGGGTCATGATGAAGTCCAACAGATAATTCTATCTTTGATGAATGCACTGGTGATGAATCGACCTTACAACGTGTCTGGGATGATTTTCCATTATATGAGAGACAAATTAACACAACGTCAGAAGAAGGCAGCTATCTATCCTAGATTCCTTCAAATGGTGCTGAATGACTTATATCCGAATTTGACAAAGAATACAGCACATCGATTGGAATTAAAGCATATGACTGAGGCAAGTTTTGGGGCTTTGGCGTCTTATCAAAAGAAGGCACCAGAGTTTCAGCCTAAACTGAAGAGATTGGTTGGCCATCTAGCCAATGTCAATTAGGTGGCACCAGTCACAGGTGCGCCTCGTCATGATGACGGAAGCGACTCAGAAGAACTGGATTATAGTTGGATCGAAGAGCAGAATCAGATACCTCAGCAGGGAAGGGTAAAAAGGCCTAAGAGGCAGATTCCAATCGTTCAGGAACAAGTTAATCAAGATCCACAACCAGAACCAGTAGTTACTCAACCGCCAATATCTGAACCGGTGGTCTCAGCTCATGCTACTGTGACTGAGACACCAGCTGTCAATACCCTGATTGATGAATCCGAATCTGATGATGATTTTCTGGATACTAGAGTTGATTATGAGGATTTATCGGAACCAAACGATCCGTTTGTCCGTGTCCTGATTAATTCCAAGTATGTAAAGTTGAGGAAGGGAAGCGATGAGCACATTGCATACAGAATCGGACAGAACAAGAGTGTCGATAGATACAAAGATCGAGTATATGATGTAGTGGCCTCATCCGAATCAGATGAAGATTATAATCCTGAAGTCGAGGTGGTTTCTGGTAAAGGCAAACAGCCAGTGACTGGTTCATCTGTTACTCCATCTAAAGGAAGAAAGAAATCAGTTGTTGGGGGCAGAACGAAGAAGAGAAAGGACGTAGGTGTTCAGCAATTTGTTTTGCAGCCTCGTTTCAGTGTTTCTGCATCTACTGAAGCTACAACAACGGTTCAGACTTCAGTGTCTGACACTCAAGCTTATTGATGCAGAACTTGATGAATGCAAGTCGTTCGACAACTGCTGGCACAGCACCTTCAGCAAGTGCTGGTGCGCAGTTTGTTAATCAGCCACTAGGATCTACAACACCGGTTTTCACTTCTGCTACTGCAACTGCGTCTACACATTCTACACCAGATGTGACTTTTAATTTTAAAGAAGGTTCGGTTTCTTTTTCACAAGCTAGTATCTTGCAGAGTGCTTTATCAGATCATCAATCTCAGATTGACGCTCTGAAAGCTAAGTCTGACGCACAGGAAAAGACTATTACTGTGTTGAAGCTGGATAAAGAAGATTTGACTAGACAAGTTGTAACTCTCCATAGTCATGACAGAGCCAAAGATCAGGAAATTCTGAGATTACAAAGGGCTAGTCAGACTCAGTCGAAAATGCTTCTTGAGATGGGTGAGCAGATTAAATTTTTGATGGAAAAATTTAAAGCTCAGGGGGAGATAGGAGACGGTTCGGGGTGTAATGAGGACCCAATGCGTTTTCTAAACGATGATCCCGACCAGGATGACCCTGAAGGGAATGTTGGTGGCGGACCAGGCTCATCTGGAACTTCGGGTTCGGGTGCTGGTGCATCATCTTCCCAGGGGGAGAAAGACTCGAGAGAAGCGGTACCGATTTCTTCAATTCCTTCTAATCAAGCGGCAAAAAGTTTGAATGAATTTGCTGAGATGTTACAAACACTTGAAGAAGGAGAATTTGTTGGAAATTTGACGGTTGAAGAGTTACAGCGGGTGTTCGATTTAAATGATGAAGAGCTAAGAAAGGCATCTGAAAAAGTACCTGAGAAATACGAAGAACCTAAGCCAGAGTCTGATGAAGACGTGGAAGGTATATTTGAAGAAGAAATTGAAGTGGAGGATATTACAGAGGAGGAATATCCAGATCTGTACTCCAACTTCAATAACAATCAAACTGGTGATGAGTTTGAAGTATTTCCGAAAGAAAAAGATGCTGAGGCTGAAGAAGTGTTGAGAAAGAAAGAATCTGAGAAACCAGAAGACCCAGTGGTGAAGGATGCAAAGAAAGAATCTGAGAAACCAGAAGACCCAGTGGTGAAGGAGGCAAAGATTCAGAAATAGAATCAGGCTTTTAAAGAATTTATGAAGGCTTTTCATGCAAATTATATTCCGCCTCCGAAACCTATTAAGCAAAGATCATCTTTCAAGTTCAAGGGTCGGGTATCGGGAGAAATTATTAGTTGGATGTATGCTTCGAGCTTGAGGTGCTATGGGATTAAACGTGAAAATGGGATCCAGTACTTCAAGTGTGCCAAGGATTTCAGCAGTCTGCCTGTTTGGGATGTTCGTGAACTGACAAGGAAACCTTTTTGTTGTTATGGCGATGATGTGTTGGGTATGCACTTTAAGAAGATTCTCGAGAAAGAATGTCGTGAAGGATTTCAGTTTCTGGATCCTCAAAGACCAAAGCGATGTCGATCTACAACAAGAGTTCATGAACTAAAGGGGTAAGAAGCTGATAATTTTGGTGTTTCCGAAGAAGCCTGATGTAATGAAGAAGATACCACTGATGACGATGCAACAAGATTTCATCAAAGATCTGAGGTGGTGGTATTATAATGAGAAGACAGGTGAAGCGGTTATTGTATTGAAGGAAGATAATCGGGTTGTGAAGATCTACGATCCAATGTGGCTGATTAACTTGTCAAAGGCTGATATTGACGAGTTGTATCACAATCCGATCCTGTATCACCCAGATTATATGGATCAAGCGCTGAAGTTCCAGAGGGTGATAAGGGTTTGTTTTGCGTTCAACATTTTTGCTGGAAATAACCACGATTTGGTTTGGAAAGGTGATGGGTCTGCTACAGATACTCAAGGCTGATGAAGAACGGTCCAGCTATTGCCAAGGGGGAGTTTGTTGATACACGAAATGGCAATGAGCTGGATCTGACGAAGACACGAAGTTTTGGTATTTTGGTCTGGTGGCCGAACTCTGTCTGAACCTTGGCCGAGCCTTGGCCGAACCTGAGGTTCGGACAGGCAGAGGAGTTCGGACGTCCGTAGCTTATATATAAGTGTTTGTGTCTTTGTAATTAAGAGATTTTTGGAGAGATAGAGCGAATTTTATATGTGAGATTTCCTCTGTGTCTCTGTGTAACTCTGATTCTCTGTTAATACGAGATCGAGTTTTATTTACGTTTGTGTGTTGATTTCTCACTTGTTTACGATTGTATTCGATCAATTCGACCAAACCGATCCACGATCAGTCACTTTCACAACTCAACAAGACTATTAAAGCACTTCTATCTGATCGAGGAGGTGAGTACATGAGTCAAGAGTTTTCAAACCACTTGGCGAAATGTGGGATTGTCTCGCAATTCACTCCTCCGTATACACCTCAACAT
The DNA here is from genome assembly GCA_039602395.1 of Deinandra increscens subsp. villosa. Taxonomy (NCBI): domain Eukaryota; kingdom Viridiplantae; phylum Streptophyta; class Magnoliopsida; order Asterales; family Asteraceae; genus Deinandra; species Deinandra increscens. The sequence goes on along the minus strand of JBCNJP010001830.1, from coordinate 19,241 downwards.
AATGGTGTATCTGAAAGGAGAAACCGAACGCTGGCTTGACATGGTTCGATCCATGTTCAGTCTGACTACTTTATATTGTCTTGGTGGGATTATGTCACACCCCGCCCGCACCACCTGTCAGCCAGTCAGGCACGGGGGAGGTGTTGTGGAAAACAGGCTGTCAATACCAGATACACGCGGAAGCAACATATAATGTATTTTAAACAACCAACAATAGATTATTTACTGACATCCTGATAAGTTTTACAATCATTTGATAATAATAATAATAATAAGGTTTGTTTCTAGCATCCAAACAGAATACTATGTCACTGGGCCCGAAGGTTCTTGATAACTATTCGAACTTGTTCGCTTTTTTCTGTAGAGTCACCTACTTGGATGATCTTTACTGGTTCCCTGTAAATTTGTAAACCACTAATATCAACAACAATAAAGTTGTTGGTGAGTCGTACCTGTTTCACTTGAATTACAGTGCTACTGTTATAATATTATTTGCACTGGCAATGCCTAGAAATCAACCAGCAGCCAAGGAATTGCGTGGTTCCTCGTCGTTCTAAACATATACGCCACAACGACCCCCACACTTAGGTAAAGGGTATGTGAGACCTAGTAGTCAAACTAATTTCCGTACGTATAGTTGCCATATATGCCTCGTCGTACAACACATGCACCTAAATGATTCCTAGTATACTAACCACATAGTATGTATCACATTCTAGGCCAAATTTCAATAAATATAACCAGCAGCACATTGATAAGGATTCACATGCTTTTAGACAAAATACTGATTCTTGTAGCCCAAAACATATTATAATAAAGAGGACAAGGTGAACGAACTCACCTGGTCAATTTGGTAAATTTAGCTGTGATGATCTACTTTGATGGTCTGACTATTACCGATATAGTCAACCTAAGCCAATACAATAACAAGACTATTTTTTATAATAATATATTGTTTTAACTGTAATTTTAGTTTTATATTTTATAAATTCAATGCTTGCTATGGTGCTCTCATATTTGTATATATATCAATTGTCACCTTGGTTCACAAATGTCCTAATCTCAAATTTTATTGAACTTAAATATTCTAAATTTAAACTGTTGCATAATGCAATACTAATGTTGCATAATGCAATACTAAGTATTTTGACATTCGCGATCTGCGAATAGTGTTAAATCGGATTCTGGAAAAGAGTGTGTCATGGACCGTTTTATGTTTTATTGAACTCGAATATTCTGTTTTCAGAATTGTTGCATACTGCAATACTAAATATCTACAATTATTTAAACTTTGGAATTTCAAGTAAATGTTGTCTCATTTACATTTATACAAAACTAAAGCATAAATCTTGTATTAAACCGATAATAACTAGTTTAGTTTTTATAGGAAAGTTTGTAAATAACGACGAGTGTTCTTGTTTTATAATGTTCTGCGGTTCATACAACATTTTAATTTTCATAACAGTTTTCGCGGGTCGCGATACTCGCGTATAAGGTTATCATAATGATTATGAGATATCAGAACACGGTATACCTTTCGGTCGGTACGCGACTCGAACCCGGTTAACCGTAGATCCAAAAGGTGTTATAGAAAACAAGCTCTCAATACCAGATACACGCGGAAGCAACAGATAATGTATTTTGAACAACAAACAATAGATTATTTACAGACAACCTGATATGTTTTACAATCACTTGGTAATAATAATAATAAGGTTTGTTTCTAGCATCTAAACAGAATACTAGGTCACTGGACCCGAAGGTTCTTGATAACTATTTGAACTTGTTCGCTTTTTCCTATAGAGTCACCTACTTGGATGATCTTTACTAGTTCCCTGCAAAATTTGTAAACCACTGATATCAATAACAATGAAGTTGTTGGTGAGTCGTACCTGTTTCACTTGAATTACAGTGCTACTGTTATAATATTATCTGCACTGGCAATGCCTAGAAATCAACCAGCAGCCAAGGAATCGCGTGGTTCCTCGCCATTCCAAACATATACGCCACAACGACCCCCACACTTGGGTAAAGGGTATGTGAGACCTAGTAGTCAAACTAATTTCCGTACGTATAGTTGCCATATATGCCTCGTGGTACAACACATGCACCTAAATGATTCCTAGTATACTAATCACATAGTATGTATCACATTCCAGGCCAAATTTCAATAAATATAACCAGCAGCACATTGATAAGGATTCACATGCTTTTAGACAAAATACTGATTCTTGTTGCCCAAAACATATTATAATAAAGAGGGCAAGGTGTACGAAATCACCTGGTTTATTTGGCAAATTTAGCTGTGATGATCTACTTTGATGGTCAGACTATTACCGATATAGTCAACCTAAGCCAATACAATAACAAGACTATTTGTTATAATAATATATTGTTTTAACTGTAATTATGGTTTTATATTTTATAAATTCAATGCTTGCTATGGTGCTCTCCTATTTGTATATATATATCAATTGTCATCTTGGTTCACAAATGTCCTAACCTCAAATTTTATTGAACTTAAATATTCTGAATTTAAACTGTTGCATAATGCAATACTAATGTTGCATAATGCAATACTAAGTAGTCTGACATTCGCGATCTGTGAATAGTGTTTAATCAGATTTTGGAAAAGAGTGTGTCATGGACCGCTTTATGTTTTATTGAACTCGAATATTCTGTTTTCAGAATTGTTGCATACTGCAATACTAAACATCTATAATTATTTAAACTTTGGAATTTCAAGTAAATGTTATCTCATTTACATTTATACAAAACTAAAGCATAAATCTTGTATTAAACCGATAATAACTAGTTTAGTTTTTATAGGAAAGTTCGTAAATAACGACGAGTGTTGTTGGTCCTCACTGATCTTTATCAGTGCAAATGAAGGTGTTTTGAGAAGAAAACCAAAGAAATAACAACAATAGATGATTCTCAATAGCTAAAATGGTTTTCTAGCCTTGAACAATCACAACATGAACCAAAGATTGATAAGAGATGATTACAAGCTACAAAAATAGTAAGAAATGCTCCTAGCCGTCACCAAAACTCACCAATAAACGATTTCTTGTATTAGGGTTCACCAATGTTGCAAAAGTTACCAAAAGGCTGCACAAGGCGGCATATATATACTGTCCAGTGAACAGTTTCGCTGGCAGTTTCGCTGGCCAAGCGAAACTGTCACTGAGACAGTCTAATCTATGTACCGAGCGAAACTACAGTTTCGCTCGGTAGTTTCGCTAGCCTACCAAAAGACATCATTACAAATGAAACTAAACTATACAAACAAGCTAAACAAAACTATGAATTCCTCCCTACATTGATCTTCAATATTCCCCCTAGGGAGGGATTCAGCCTCTTGATCTTCATTTGTCAGCTCCGGCTTCAGTCTGGTTCGGTTCCTTGTTCTGACTGGAGTCCTGTTTCCCCCAAAACATTGGACACTGTCAGCTACGGGGATATTCAGTCTCTGGTTCCCCCAAAACGGTTGGTTCATGTCAGCAACGGGGACTTCAGTCTCTGGTTCCTCCACAACAACTGGTTCATCAGCAACCGGAACCTCAGCAGGCTTCACAACCTTTTCAGAAGATTCTCCAAGTCCGCTCCATGTTTTGTTCATTCTGTTTGCTAGATCCCTGTCCTCTTCCATTCTCTCTTCACCTTCCTTGACTTTCTCTGCTAAATCCCGTATCTCTTTGATAATCCCTCTGGCTTTGTTGGCTACCCTCACAAACAGGTTAGCTTCTTCAACAGTGTCGTCTCCTGCCCCACATCTGATAGGATTTTCACAGAGAGTCTTCAAATCATCATTACTGAAGGAGAATACTTCCATGGGGTCAAACAATCTAATCTCATCATTTTCTCCTATCCTTATCACAGCTTCCCCAGTTTGGTTGTCATAAAACCACTTTTTGAAATTTTGCAGCCTTGACGGTTCTTGATCTGGTATTCTGATCCTGCTCATCGTCTTTGCTGGCTTGAACTTTAAGGAGACCTTCGGCTTCCCAGTAACTTCATCAATTTCAGTTGTTGACTTCATCCTTTTCCCCTTCATAAATCCAAACGACACAAAGTCGTCCTTTGCAGCCTGCTGAAGCATTATTCTCAGATTTGTAGCCCTGACGCTTTTGTCTTCATCGATGAGGGGAAGCTCTACCAACCGCCTCAGATCCCATCTGGGCAAGGTCTTGAAATTTTCACGTTTGCGAATATAGGTAATGCTACCCCCTCTTCTCTTGATCATAAAAGCATGCACAGACTCACTGAATTTCCAGCTAATGATATGTCTATCCGACTCTTTTCTTCTAGGCTGAGCCATGTTTTGAAACAGAGGGGTTTGATCTTCAAGCTCAGGTTTCTTAAACCATTCTTCTCTGTTAAATTCAAGAACTTCTTCACTTATGGAACTTATCTTAGCTTGATAAGTGAGAGAATGTTCTTTCCAAGTATAGCTTTCCGGCTCTGTGTGATCATCAATATCAGCCTCATCTTCACTTTCATCGATCAAAAGGAATTTAGCTTGGACGATCTCAGGCTGTGGTTGCTCTGTTTCAACACTAAACAGGTTTGCATCACTGACATTGATAGCATCCAAGTCTTCAGCATTGGGGGCTCCACTATCATCAGCATCATTCACACCTGTTCCACTTCCTCCGACTCCACCAGATCCACTACCTCCTGCTCTACCAGCTTCACCAGAACCACTGCCTCCCGCTGCTCCAGATGTATCCTTTAAGATGTCACCAATTGACTCGATCTCGGCATCACTCATCTGACCTGGCATGTTCAGATGCTTCTTAATTTCGTTCATCTCTGCCACCAAAAATTTGATCAACGAAGATTGTTTAGCAATGATCTCGTTCATGTTTTTGATCTGAGCATCTTTCTCCTTTTCTCTGATTTCCGAATTAACCAGTTTGGTCTTGATCATGCCCAATTCATTAGCCAGGGAGGTATTTACACCTCTGATGACATCTTCGTCCAGTTCAGCCCTGGGATCAATCCTTCTTTTCTTAGCAGCCCTCAATTCATCTTCTGTGGGTGCACTATGTTTTTCTTTTGATTTCTGCTTTTGCTGTGCAATGTTCTCAAGTTCTTCTTCAATTTCATCTACATGCTCCTTTCCCGAGCTTCTCACGTATTGTTTCCTCTTACCTTTCACACTGTCACTCACCTTTCCTTCAGCTCTTCTCTTGTTTTCATCTTCTATCAACTTCTTGATGTATTCATACCTTTCCTCAGGGTACATGTGTTTCATCAGGTAAGTTGTATACCCTGAGAAATCATCTCTTTTGGCAGCACAATCTGAAAGAATCCTGGGGTGCATCGGATTTACAACAAGAGCTGTGCTCTGCTTTGGCAACTCAGGCTCTAGATGTTCGATGATCATCTGCAGGAATCTTGGATATAGGAGCCATCTGGACTTCTTCAAAGCTTGAATGTTTGCAACCATAGCATCAAATATCCTCTGAGGAATATTGGCTTTCTTTCCTTTACATAACAACAACATTGCCTCAGCCCAGTTTAAGTTCAAACCATCCGAGCCACCTTTTCTGTCATCAATGCAAGAAATGAAGACGTGGGCAATGTATCTCCATTCTTTTGACATCAAGGACTTCTTGATTTCCTTCTTGTTTTTCCACAAATTACCACCTTCGTAACCCATATGCTTTTCAAAACTTTTCAACACATCCAGATCATTCAACTTAGTTGCTTCACCAACATCCTCCTCGAGTTGAAGAGCTTCAGCAATAGTTTTCATTGTAATCACGATATTCTTCTGCATGACCTTTGCTCGAATACATTCAGGTTTAGCTTTAACGTCGTATTCAGCCGTCAGCCAGAAATCTCTAATGTGCCTTTCGTCAATAATCGTTGTGTGCGAAATGGCGTAATAGATGCAAGACTTCTTAAGCCATTTTATGCAATCTCTGAATCCAGTTGTCTTATCGAGACGATCATCCAAAAAGGCGGTGACGTTGCTTCGTGGATCGTGCTTTAGATTTGACATTTTCTGCACACGAAACCAAGATTTTGTGAGTTAAACCGAACTTATATTAAATAAAAATAATTTTTTTTAAAAAAAATTGGTAGTTTCGCTGCGAAATAACAGTTTCGCTAAGTAAACCATAGTGTCGCACACGGCGAAACAAATAGGTTCGCGACATTGATCGACGCGACACTGACCAGATTAGTTTCGCCGAGAAACTAGCAGTTTCGCTGCGATACTGCAGTTTCGCCGAGGGCGAAACAGCAGTTTCGCTGGCAATCACGGCGACACTGTCAGCGAAACTTGGGCATGATCGCTGACAGTTTCGCTCGTGACCGATGAACTTTCGTTCAGTTTCGCCTAACGAACCAGCAGTTTCGCTAAACGCGACCTTTCAAATTCAAATTTCCGAAACACGTTTTAAGCGTCGTTTTTGCAATCAGAACCAATAGTTGAGCAATACTACATTTAAACACACACAATGAGGGTTCAAAACGCGTTAAATAACAGATTTAAGGACCGAGAAACCCATTTTCTCGCCGATTGAACTTAAAGCCTAAAAAAAATTGTTTCGGATGCGGTTTTGGATGCGATTAAAGCATTGAAATGACCAGGAACCACATATACCTTTAACCGATTTCGGTTATAAGAAGTAGAGTTGAAGCAGATGAAACAGTTTGGCGAAATTGAAATTTCGCGAGTTAAGTTAGGGTTTGCAGGATTCTCGGTGAAAAAGAATAATGACCGAGATATTCTCGATGACAGGATATAAGTACACTGGGCAGTTTCGCTGCTAGTTTCGCTCTGGCGAAACAGTAGTTTCGCCTAGCGAAAGAACAAATTCGCTCAAGCCGATCAGATTAGTTTCGCCGATAACGACAGAATAGGTTCGCTGATAACCTATGCGGCGAAACTGATCGGGCGAAACTCAGTTTCGCTGAAACCCTAATTTTCAACAAAAGACTTATTTGAAATTTAGAACTTTTGGAAAGCCGACAAACTCACACAAATCACCAAATTATTTACAAAGTATCGATCTTATCAAAAATAACGCAGAAAGAAAAATCTTTTTGAATTTTCAAAATGGGAATTAAAAACAACTATACAAGCAAACTTTAATTTTAATTTTTAGAGAAAGATCCAGACATGAGATCATATCAACCAATACGCATCATACACATTTCAATTTCAATTTTAATCAGCATGCAAGTCAAGCAGATCCCGAATGCATCATATTGATATTAAGCATGCACTAATAGTATTTAACATTTTTGGATATGCTTAAGGTAAATTAATCATGCACTGATCACCCAGCCTCACTCTATCAAAGAAGTTAACAAATCATCATATTCATCTTGATTTTTCTTTTAATTCTTTTTCAAATGAGATAAGCGTTCATGATGTTTCATGCAAAAATAAAGCAGAACCCTAAGTGAACAGCAATCAGGTCGGCCGCAAAGCACGCAGAGAAAGCCCGATGCACTTAGGAAAATAAAAAATGAAAAATAAAGCAGAAATCGTATATATCAACAACAATCAGGTCGGCTTGTGGGCACGCAGAGACAGTCCGATGATATATACTAAACACCAAGAAAATAAAGAAGAAACTCAATCAGCAGGTGATCAGGTCGGCCGCCTAGGCACGCAGAGAAGACCCACTGAGTCGAGTGTAAAAATGGCATAAAGCCTTATTTGCAAAGCATGCGTACATCAGAACATCTCTTAATATTAGAATCATTGCAACACTTATCCAGAAATGAAAACTAGAGCAAAATCAGGCAAGCGTTATGTTTATATCCTACTCATAGATATCATATTAGGCATACACACCCAAAAATCATACAAGCACAATACAGCCTTTATTTTTACTCTATCCATGGCAGATAACGCAGGTTGATATACTATCATTTCTCACAAGGTCGGATCAATTTCTCATTTTTGTTTTTGTTTGAAATTATTTATATGCCAAATTATCTGATGGCTCCAATTTTCCCCCACAATCCACAAATACTCTATTTTTGGATTTTCAAAAATGAAGAACAAAATAAAAGTGATTCGATCGATACTTGACACAAAAATGACAGACGCTGAACGGAGACACACTATCGAAGAGAAGGTTTTGACAGGAAATCCGCTTCGAATTCATGAGTGAAATGAGATCATTTGAGAAAGATTTCATGAAATTTAAGTAGTTTAGTGTGATTTACCCCCAATTCCCCCACAAGATAACAGTAAGGACATCAAAACGCATTTATAAGAAAATTTCAAGGTAAATGAGACTAAAATACTCCCCTGATCATATTCATATGATAATTGGCCAGAAATTATTTGAAGGGGACGGCGTGATCATTGATTTCTTGATTTCAACAAATTCAGCTGCAACAATCACCTGATTTAAGATAAATGTAATTAGCATTCAGGTTTAAATAAAATAAACTTAAGATGAAGTAAATTTAAAAGAGTATTTACAAAAAGGTTTATTTGATCCCCCCCCCCCCTTTTTTTTTTATTTACCAAAAATTTAAAAAGATATCATGCCCAGCATTTTAATAAGCTCATAAAAGCGGGGTTTATCAAAGGTTTTTGTAAAAATATCCGCTTTCTGGGCTTTGGTTTCAATGGGGACAACGTCAATAAACCCTTTTTCTTGAGCATCACGGATTGCATGAATCCGTGTTTCAATGTGTTTGGTTCTCGAATGATGAATCGGATTCTTGGAGATTCCAACGGCGGCTTCGTTGTCACAAAACAACGGTGTATGAAGAAAATTAATTCCATAATCCATCATTTGATGTTGAATCCACAGCACTTGACAGCAGCAACTGGAGGCAGCAATGTATTCGGCTTCGCCTGTAGATAAGGAGACAGTTGTTTGCTTCTTGCTTTGCCACGAAACCAAACATTCCCCCAGAAACTGGCATCCTCCAGAAACAGACTTTCTATCCAGTTTGCATCCTCCGTGATCACTGTCTGAATATGAATTAAGCTCAAAACTTCCACCCTTAGGATACCATAATCCCAATCTTGATGATCCCTTCAAATAACGGAAGATTCGCTTGACCGCCTTTTCGTGAGATTCCCTTGGATCAGCTTGATAGCGAGCACAGTAACACACAGCAAAAGTGATATCCGGACGACTGGCTGTGAGATACATGAGAGACCCAATCATTGATCGATAAAGTTTCTGGTCAACCCGCTTTCCTTCACTGTCGGGAGTCAAACACGTCTGAGATGTGAAGGGAGTAAGTTCAGCTGAGGCGTCGTTCATCTTGAATTTCTTCAGAATCTCCAGAACATACTTTTCTTGATGAATAAGGATCCCGTCAGGCTTTTGTTCCACCTGCAACCCAAGGAAGAAACACATCTCTCCCATCATACTCATTTCGAACTTTTCTTTCATCAATTCCTCAAACTCACGACACAACTTCTCATTGGTTGATCCAAAAATGATATCATCGACATATACTTGAACGATCAGCATTTCACCTTTGACCTCCTTTTTGAACAAAGTCATGTCGATGGATCCTCGTGAAAAGCCTTTACCCAACAGATATTCAGTCAGAGTCTCATACCAAATTCTGGGAGCCTGATGTAGACCGTATAGAGATTTGTCGAGCTTATACACTTTGTCAGGAAATTCGTGATCTTCGAAGCCTGGAGGTTGATCCACATAGATTTCCTCATCAATATCCCCATATAAGAAGGCGCACTTGACATCCATTTGATACACCTTGAAATTCTTGTGCGCAGCATGAGCCAGGAAGATTCGAATGGCCTCGATACGTGCAACAGGTGCAAACACTTCAGTATAGTCAATGCCTTCTTCTTGATAAAAACCTTGAACCACAAGTCTTGACTTGTTTCTGATCACAACACCTCTATCATCAGGTTTGTTTCTGAAAACCCACTTTGTACCAATTGGAACCTTGTTTTCTGGAAGATCCACCAATTGCCAAACCTTCAGCTTTCTGAATTGTTGTAGTTCAGCCTGCATGGAGTCCACCCAACTTGGATCTGCAAGAGCTTCATCTATGTTTTTAGGAACAATCTGAGACAGAAAACACGCAAACAAACATTCATTAATCAATCCTGACTGATGACGAGTCCTCACTCCATCCGTAATCGAGCCAATGACGAGGTCATGTGGATGATCTTTTAAGGTTTTGAGATTTAAGTCAAGGTGGAGGGGAGCGGGTTCGGTGGTTTGAGGTAGTTCATGAGAGGAAGATGGAGGATCGGGTTGATGTGGGGGTTGTGAGGATGAGGATGGGTTTTGTTGTGGAATTTCAGGTTGAGGGGTGATAATCACGAGAGGAGGATTGTCATTTGCTTCAGCTAGGATAGGAAGATTGAATGACTTGAACAGTGTGTCTGAATCATAAAACCATTCGGGTCCAGTTCCGGTGTTGGGAGAGTTAGATTCTTGCCAGTCCACGTAGTAGGATTCCTGCACAATACGAGTACGTTTGTTATAAACACGATAAGCTTTTTGTGATGAAGAATACCCCATGAAGAAACACTCATCGGAGACAGCTCCAAATTTTGTGATTTGAGCTTCGGTATTCAGCAATGTGCACGAACATCCAAACGGCCTAAAGAAGTCAATCAGCGGCTTCCTTCCATGATACAGCTCGTATGACGTCTTCATCTTATCTTTTACGATCAGGACACGATTCAGCACGTAGGACGCACAGTTCACAGCTTCAGCCCAGAATATGATCGGCAGCTTTGATTCAATCAGCATTGTGCGAGCAGCTTCAACCAGTGTGCGATTCTTCCTTTCAGCAACTCCATTCTGCTGTGGAGTTCTTGCTGCACTGTATTGCCGAAGAATCCCTTTGTTTGCACAGAAAGAGTCAAAGATCTGATTTCGAAATTCAGTTCCGTTATCACTTCTGATTGCCTTGACTTTCTTGCTTCTTGAACTTTCCACGGACAGGATGATATTCTGTAAAGCTTCAGTCGTTTCACTCTTGTGCTTCAAAAATCTGACCCAAGAGTACCTGGAATAATCATCAGTCACAACAAGACAGTAAGTTCTCTTTCCCAGACTCTGGACACTAATAGGTCCAAATAAATCAGTGTGGAGCAATTCTAAGGGACTAGAAATAGAATTCTCCAATTTAGGCTTATGTGGCTTCTTATGTTGTTTTCCTTTAGCACAAGAAAGACATTTTTCAACAACAGAAAAATCTTTGTATGGAAGACCTCGGACCAAATTGTTTTTGACAAGATTGTTTAGAATTTTGAAATTTATGTGTCCTAGACGTCTATGCCACAAGAAGCACTCAGAAACAGATGCCTTTGAAAGTAAACAAGTCATGGAGGAAGAGAGTGAGGCAGTTGAGGTCAAATTCAGCAAGTATGTGTCATTGATGCGAGGCGCACGCATCGCCACCATCTCTTCGGGCACAGTAAATTCAGGCTTGAGAAACAGGCATTCATTTGCTTTGAACAATACGGGAATATTCTTGTCACAGATTTGTGACACGCTCAGAAGATTAAACTTTAATTCGGGTACATGGTTGACGTGCTCCAGAGTAAGAGACCCATTTGACACGTCTCCTTGTCCAACCATCTTACCACCTCTTTTATTTCCTGCAAAAGAAACGAACCCACCATCCACGATTCTGTAATTTGTGAGCAGGTCTTTCATCCCTGTCATATGCCGAGAGCATCCCGAATCTATATGCCAGTAACTATTCTTCGGGAGTGCCTGGCAATACAAAACAAGAAATTACTTAATAACTGGTACCCAGACTTTTGCATTTCCGGGATTTGTGACTTTCTGTTTTCCCCCAAGGAATTGTTTTACAAAACTGGTTACCTTGTGGCCAAAGGATCTATCATGGTTTGTTCGATTTAATTTTTCTTTGCAATTTTTAACAACATGATCATCCTTACCACATCTGAAACAGTGAGATCTGTGACTTGTGCAAGAGGAGGTTTCTGAAGTACTTTCCTCCTCAGAATCTGATGTTTTATAATCAGAGTCACTGTTGGTTTCAAAATCCACTTTTGTTTTATCTTTTGAAATCCTTGGATTATTAGTTTTCAAAAATGATTCCTTCTTTTGAGAAATATGTTTTTCTGTAGGTTCTGAAATTCGTATCGGTGTAAAAGAAGGAATTGGATTAGAAAGAAATTTGTTGAATCGATTTTGAGATGTACTTGCATGACATTGATCATTTTCATTTGAAACAAATCTTTCTTGATTAACAGACACGGACTCTTCACTACTGCTATCTAAAGAAGAACTACTACTAGCTACACTACTGTCTGAACTAGACTTCTTGGAATTCAAACTACTACTTGAAACAGACTCCTTAGAATTAAGACTACCGCATCCAAGCCCACTTGTGTTACCGTATCCATTATCATAATCCTCCCTGATCTCCTTATGGTTCACTCCTTCTAGACCTGCATGCAGACTGTTAGCATCACTAGGAATTAAATCATTTAAGGGATGAGGTTTCGGAGTAGGTGAATAACAATGCGTGCTAGGAGGAGGATAAACCTTAGGAAACACATTCCCATTGTTCTCCATACCTATTCCGGTTTTTATTTTAGCTCCTCGTTGTTTAACGAGCATCTCTTCAACTTTCATTTGTGAAACGGTCCATCTATCTAACTTGGTCTGAAGTTGAGAGGTTTCAAATTGGGCTAATGTGACTCTTTCAGAAAGCATGTTTATTTCAACATTTTTTGCAAGAAGAGTTTGTTTTAAATGTTCATTTTCATGCATTGCCTCATTTAATTTCACAAAATATTTTGCTTCATTTTCTTTTAATTGGGTGTTCATGGTTTTTAATTCGTTGTTGGTGTCAATCAACAATCGATTGGCCTTGTAGATGCCGAACAAACGAATTCTACAAGGATGAGAGCACATATCTTGAACAGATTCATATGAGAGATCCATTATAACCTTTTCTGCAGCAAGAGCTTTTTCACATGTGCACACTGGTGTGCTTGCAGTTTTCTCATTCACCTTCTTCTCAGCTTCTTCCTTCTGACAACTGTTAACTGTGTGCTCATTGCTTTGTTCATGAATTTGAGCTGCAAGAGCTTGATTGATGGCTTCCTCGGCTTCAGAGACCTCCGAACTCCAGTCAAAGTTAGTCAGAAGAGCCACTTCTTTGGTTGGCTTGGCTTCTGCTTTGTCAGTGATAGGGATGGCACGAGTTGCAGGCTCAGAGGTCGGTTCAGTAACAATTGGACTTGGGCACTCCCTTTTGAAATGGCCGAGTTGCTTACAGTTGTAGCATCTAAGCTTAGCCTTGTCGAAACCAACTCTTCCATTTTGATTCTTGAAGGTGTTTCTCCCAGTGCGTTCGAAGAATTTTCTAGCTCGAACAGTCAACATGGCCATTTGCCATTTCAGGTCAGTTTCTTCCAAATCATCTGGATCAACTTGGTACATATCCTCAGCAGTCAGAGTCGAACCTTGAAGTTCTCCAGCAGCGAAAGCTTGATAACTGTTAGTAAACAATGAGAACAATCCCATGTATTCGGGTGAAATCTGGGATGTTTGCTGAGTAGTGGCGGAAGCAGTTGAAGATGAACCAGATCCAAGATGTGAAGATTGAAGTTGAGATAAAGCTCCTTTGGGTGTGACGGCTGAGATGAAAGCAGAATTTGGAGAGTAAACTTTAGTAGGACCCATGGTTTGATTGTACTCTCTCCTTTGAACATCCAACTCAAAGGACTTAAGCTTGTTAATTACATCCATAAGCTTGTAGTCGGGGAAACCTCTTTCTTGTTTTAGCATGCGAACCTGAATGCTCCACTCGGGTGGAAGAGCATCCAGCAGCTTCTTGATTTGTTCAGAGTTAGTGAGTTTCGCATCATATTTCTTCAGATTGCTTGATACAGTTAGGAAGCGATTTGTCAAATCAACTAACTTTTCATTCTTCATGCTTGTGAATGAATTGAATTCTTTAGTGGCTTGGGCTTCCTTGTCCTTCACCAGGTCTTCATTGCCATCATAAAACTCACAGAGAGCGTCAAACAAACTTTTTGCATCAGTGTGCTCAGCAAAACGATTGTAGATTTCTTGTGACAGGCATAGAGAAAGAGCACCAAGAGCCTTTTGATCACGATCAATGAGTTTCAAGTCCTTCTCAGAAAAGGAAGACGGATTATTGTTGATCTGTGTTACTTCACCAGTAGTAGTTGTTGGAACGTGAGGTCCGTTGACAATCGACAACCATTGATTGTAATCGGTGTACAGAAAAAACGATTTCAGACATCGTTTCCAATCTTCAAAATTGTCTCCATTGATCAGCCTTGGTGGTCGGTTTGGAGCAATGCTTTCAGTATCAGCAGTATTTGTACCTGATGCCATCTTAGATCAGCCTGAAATAACAAAGACACGAGCAAACAAAGAACAATAAAATTTAATTAGTTTCGCTGAGAATCTTAGTTTCGCCCAGTAATTTCGCTCGGAAATCCTGAACAATTTCGCTGGAACTTATAATTTCGCCAGCAGTTTCGCTTGGAAACACTGAATCCAGTCAGCAATTTCGCCAACTAGTTTCGCTGTATGCACGGGCAGTACTTTCGCTCGGAAATACCCGATGACACACAGTTTCGCTAGCTAGTTTCGCTGGAAACTGGTTTGAACTTTCGTTCAAGAAAAATGACAATAGTTTCGCTTCTCGATTTTCGGCGAAAGAATAGTTTCGCTCGGTGATGATAGTTTCGCTCGGTAATAATACGGCGAAACTGCAAAATCGCTTAATAGTTTCGCTGTTTGAAGGCACAGTTTCGCTGAATGATCAGCAGTTTCGCCCAGAACAGAAAACCCTCTTTTTGAAGAAGAAATGATCAGAAATCAACCCAAATCACTATAGAGTAATGATCGGTTGATTGCTTAGTCTTCAGGATATCAAAACACACAATATTCAATCAATTTCTAGTCCAAAACAATCAGATTTCAGAATCAAATAGATTTTTCAAAGTTTTACCCAAAAACACTCAAAAACACCAAAATCAAGAGCACAAAGGCTCTGATACCATATTGTTGGTCCTCACTGATCTTTATCAGTGCAAATGAAGGTGTTTTGAGAAGAAAACCAAAGAAATAACAACAATAGATGATTCTCAATAGCTAAAATGGTTTTCTAGCCTTGAACAATCACAACATGAACCAAAGATTGATAAGAGATGATTACAAGCTACAAAAATAGTAAGAAATGCTCCTAGCCGTCACCAAAACTCACCAATAAACGATTTCTTGTATTAGGGTTCACCAATGTTGCAAAAGTTACAAAAGGCTGCACAAGGCGGCATATATATACTGTCCAGTGAACAGTTTCGCTGGCAGTTTCGCTGGCCAAGCGAAACTGTCACTGAGACAGTCTAATCTATGTACCGAGCGAAACTACAGTTTCGCTCGGTAGTTTCGCTAGCCTACCAAAAGACATCATTACAAATGAAACTAAACTATACAAACAAGCTAAACAAAACTATGAATTCCTCCCTACATTGATCTTCAAGTGTTCTTGTTTTATAATGTTTTGCGCTTCATACAACATTTTAATTTTCATAACAGTTTTTGCGGGTCGCGATACTCGCGTATAAGGTTATCACAATGATTATGAGATATCAGAACACGGTATACCTTCCGGTCGGTACGCGACTCGAACCCGATTAACCGTAAGATCCAAAAGTGTCTGAATCTGATGAGCAAATAGTCCTTTCCGCTTAGAATTTCGCCACGAGTAAATATCCGTGCTCAGTTTCTTGTTCTGACCTCGTTTGACCATATAAAAACGTTGACCAGATTCTGCTCGGGTTTGACTTGGTTTACTTTTGTTGACCCGAGTCAAAATTAACTCAATGTTAACCAAAATGATATCTAAACACTTTTACAGGTTCAACTCCACCATCCGCTACCATCTACAGTCACTATCCGACGGCCGGAGGAGGCCATGGCCGCCGCCGGGTTTTTCCATCATCATCTCAAAATCATCATTCAAACTCAAACAACCCCAAATCTGTCAACAAATGCCCAAATCGAGACATGCATGAGAGAATCACAAAAATGGAGAATCCTTTTAACAAGTTGAAATTTTTTTTGGATAACACAAGCCCTTACCGGAAATTGCGTTTGTGAGGTGCATTTGGCCGGAAATGGCGACCTTGAGTCGCCGGATTTGCGGTTGTGACGAACCCCACTCGAAACCATTACCGGCAGCGGGAAAGAAAAGGGGAAACACGAATGGAATGTCTCCGGTATGCACAGAACTCGCCGCCGCCGCCGTCGTTTTTTAGTGAAACTCGCGGCTGCCGCCGCTGGGGTTGTTGTTCGCGACCACAAAGCAACTCGGGAACCACAGGTTAGTCACCAAGAAGAGAGGGGTAAACAGTTTGAGGTCGCCATTCAGAGGGTCTCCGAAATCTGGCAGGAGAGTCGCCGGCCTCCCCTTCCTTCTCCTTCTCGAGCTCTCTTTCTCTTTCTCCTAATTCTCTCTTTTCTCTCTCTATATACATGTTTACAACTTTTGCAATGAAGAAAGAGAACATGATTTATTGTTTTAAATACTTTAGACTTATTGTATAGTGTAGTACAAATATAGGTAGTACACTTTTTAAACAAATCAGTATTATACCGCAATACCCGATCACGTAAAATACTAAACGCCTCGTAAATGCTCCATAATAAATCCCGACGTGACTAGATTATTATAAATGCCTCGTAAGTGACATCGGAATACTTACAACATCAGATTATATATAATCTGTTAATTATTCAGTGGAACGTGCGGTATAAAGCGCGTATTTGACGCGAATCCCGTACATCTCCGTTTTGCTAACCGAGCATGCTTCCACGATTGTAATTCTCTGTGTAAACTCAGAAAAATATTTATAACTCCACAAGGTCGGTAAATCAACTTACCTGAACATTTTTTATTTTTGTTGGGCCACGAATTCCTTAATGGGTATGTTGGGCCTAACTGGGCTTACTGGATCCAATTCATAACCGCAAAAATTTCGCTCCAATTTTAGCGGAATTTACAAGGTGTGACAGACTATGCTCTAGAAACTGATGTTCTCATACTCAATATGGTTCCGACCAAAAAGTTTGATAAGACTCCATTTGAAATATGGCATGGGAAAGTCCCTAACCTGTCTTACTTGAAGGTCTGGGGTTGTGGGCTCTCATGAAACAAGACACACCAAACAAACTTGAGCCCAGATCTGTCAAGTGCATCTTTGTAGGATACCCAAAGGAAACAATGGGTTATTATTTCTACTACCAGCCCGAAGACAAAGTGTTTGTCGCTCGGTATGCTGAGTTTCTTGAAAGAAATCTCATTCTACAAGAAGCAAGTGGGAGCTCAGTAGACTTTGATGAAATTCAAAGCCAAGATGCACAACCTTCAGCAAACACTAGCGAACATCAAAATGAAGTAGCACATACTGATGCCCTACCTCAAATGGATGTTGTTCCCATTCGAAGATCCATAAGGATACCCCAGGCACCTGAAAGATATAGTTTTTATATCGATGCCTAGGAGCAAGAGTTAGGGGATCATGGAGAACCCGATAACTATCGAGCTGCATTGTTGGATCCAGAATCCGATAAATGGCTTGATGCAATGAATGCGGAAAAGCAATCCATGAAGGATAATCAAGTTTGGACCTTGGTTGATCTCCTCCGAACAGCAAGACTGTTGGGAGCAAGTGGCTTTTTCAAGAAAAAGACCGACATGGATGGCAATATACACACCTATAAAGCTCTTCTTGTAGCAATTCAAACCTACGGGCTTGACTACGAAGAAACCTTCTCGCCTGTTGTAGACATTAAAGCTATTAGGACTTCGCCATAGCAGCGTACTATGACTATGATATTTGGCAAATTGATGTCAAAACTGCCTTCTTAAATGGACGCTTAATGAAGACGTCTATATGGTTCAACTAGAAGGATTTGTCGATCCAAAATATCCAGAAAGGGTATGCAAGCGTCAAAGATCCATTTATGGATTAAAGCAAGTCTCCCAAAGCTGGAACAAGAGGTTGGATGAGGAAATCAAGAAGTTTGGTTTCACTCAAAACCCTGATGAGCCATGTGTATACATGAGAGCTAGTGGGAGAGTCATTATCTTTCTTATCTTATATGTCGACGACATATTGCTCATGGGAAATAACATTCCAATGCTACAAGATGCTAAGTCCTGGCTTGGAAAGTGTTTCACCATGAAAGATCTGGGAGAAGTGGCGTATATTATCGGAATAAAGATATATCGTGATAGATCAAAGCGGTTAATAGGTTTATGCCAAAGTGCATACATTGATAAGATTTTGAAGCGATTCAAAATGGATGCTTTCAAATGAGGAAGTCTCCCTATGAGACATCATGTAAGCTTGAGTAAGACTCAAGGACCTTCAACACCCGATGAGGTGAAGCGTATGAAGGGCGTGCCTTATGCTTCGGCAATAGGATCCATCATGTACGCAGTGAGGTGCACTCGGCCAGACGTAGTGTTCGCTCAGAACCTTACGAGTAGATTTCAACAGAATCCAGGTGAAAGTCACTAGACTGCTATCAAGAACATACTGAAGTATCTTCGAAATAGTAAGGATATGTTTCTTGTTTATGGTGGAGTCAGAAGGCCAACTCAGTGTTACTTGCTACACTGATGCCGGTTTCGGGACAGATCAAGATGATACTCGATAGCAGACAGGTTATGTCTTCGTCATGAATGGAGGAGTTGTTGACTGGAAAAGTGCGAAACAGAGCACTACTGCAATGTCATCTACAAAGCTGAATACATAGTTGCCTCAGAAGCTGCGATGGAGGCTGTTTGGATACGTAAATTCATTGTTGGTCTTGGAGTTGACCCTAGTAATGAAAGACCTATGTATATATACTGTGATAACTCAGGTGCAATAATCATAGCCAATGAACTATGAGTTCAAAAGGGTGCCAAACATTTTCTACAGAAGGTTCACTACATTCGCGATGTAATCGAAATGGGAGAGATCAACCTTCTCAAAGTTCACACAGATGACAACTTAGTTGACCATTTTACTAAGCCAATGTCTTGTACCAAGCATGTCGAGCACGCTAGGAACATTGGGCTTCGACCAGCTAGTAGTCTTATGTAATCTGTTTTAGTATTTGGATAATTAGAATCTTAAGCGGTTTATATATTAATAAATTGATATACCTGGTATGATCCTTTTCATTTATATCTACTGTATTCCATTTTTGCATATTTACATCCATGAATGATATAATTGT
>JBCNJP010001829.1:0-12000 GCA_039602395.1 Deinandra increscens subsp. villosa | reverse complement strand
CAATGCTCGGTAATGTCCAAAATCATAGTAACGTGGTTTAGAAATATTAATGTCCGTAACATACGTTATCGGGTATGAACTAGTTTGTATAGTTAAAGTGCTCAACCGATATCGCGGGTAGCTAATCCGTTGTTCCATGCACTAAGGAAGTTTGTACCAAAGCTGACTATTATTGTAGTGGCCGTGCCATCAGGTTTTGCGGACCTACGTCTTCGCGGATTTGCCTCCCCCGTGTCCTCTCGGGATCACGGTCAGATAGGCTGATATTGTACCTCCATGCACTCCCCGTGCCACGGGGCGGAGTTTGTAAAACTCCAGTAGATCTACCCAACATCCCCTCGCTTTACAATTAATGGTACAATTTAGTTGAGGACTTTTTAAGTTTCAAGGCATCCTTAGAAATCATGTGATATCATGTGGTTTAGACTTTAACCTACGCTAGCCATATTAAAAAGGTTTACCGGATTCTCATGAATCCCAAAAGTGTTTTCAGGTTCGTTTCAGAAATAGTTGTTTAAGTAATTCACAAGTGCTTCCCATAAAGCACTTCAAGTTCATCAAGTGGGTGCCGAGCACTCCAAGTTTTCAAGTTCATCAGGGAGGTGCATAGCACTCTCGAAGTTGTCAGCATTGTTTTTCATTTAGTCATTCGGTGTGACACAAACGGGTTCACGGTAATCGGGTTAGTGACACTCACCTTTGGTTGCACTGCTACACTTGCTAATAATCCAAGTATTGCTTATCGAAGACCTATGAACACGTTTAGGTCTTAAGTATTAGTTTGGTGTCTAATCTTTACGTAACGTCACGATGGCCCATAACATAGCACGTTGGAACTATGACTCGACATACCGACACACGACACCGATGGTTGATCATAAACAAGGGTTCATATACATCAGAAATCAAAGCATGTATCATCATGGCATAATCATGTAAGTCATGGCATAACATTCAAATAAATTGCACAAGTTTGGATTCTGGTCACAATTTCGCTAGCAGTTCCGCTAGGCAGTTTCGCTGTGTGCACGGGCAGCACTTTCGCTAGGCAATACCCGATGACACAGTTTCGCTAGGCTAGTTTCGCTCGAAACGGTTGGCACAGTTTCGCTAGCCTAGTTTCGCCCGAAACTGGTTTGAACTTTCATTCAGGGTATTTCGCTCGGTAGTTTCGTTCGGACAGGTCTGGTTGGTTTACCCGGCGACACTATAGTTTCGCTGTATAGTGTCGCTGGAAGGAGATATACATAGTTTCGCTATATAGTTTCGCCCAGAGAACAGGCTAGTTTCGCTGGTCGCGAAAAACACATAAATCAGCCTAAAAATCAATCTAACAGCTTCCATATTACGTGCAATTCATTATCTAGCATACATAACCATTTACCAACATCACAGAAGTCATTTTAACACCTTTAGCATGCATTTTCATCATCAAATCACCAAAAACACTTTTCAACCTAAAATGACCTAATCTAGCATAAATCTTCATCATGGATGGATTTCACACGTAAAGTTACGGACTTTATAACATATCTAGCAATCCTAAGCAACATATCAGAAGATCAAGTGATTCCATGGAGGTTTGGTCATGCTTTTTAAGTAAAACACATAGAAAACATAAAAATGGTAGTTTTGGGACTCACGGTTCGATCTCCAAGCTTGATGGATGATGGTTCGGGGCTGAGATCTCGATGGCTCGGTGTGAATCTCGACTGACCAGATTTCCAGGAGAAAGATGGAGTGTGTGTGTGTTTTTGTGTAAAGGAGGCAAATGGAGAAACTAGGGTTTTATTAAGATATTATATATCAGAGGCTAATTTCGCTGGCAGTTTCGCTGGCCAGGCGAAACTGGCTCTGGTAGTCAGAGGGTAGACTAGCCGGGCGACACTATAGTTTCGCCCGGTAGTTTCGCTAGGAACCCGAAAGTGACTAGTTTACATTTTAAACAAGTTAAGTACAGTTCATGGGTTGTCAAGCTATTCACAATACTAAATCATGTATTTAAATCACATTGCACATAATGACTATAAGTAAATGAACACATAACACATATGAGCGGGTTTGGTGATCAACCAAAGGTCGTGGACGTATTCGGCCTAGTTAAGCATCAGTTACTAAGTTAACACTTATAACGTAACTAATGGAGATTGTCTAACGGAAGTAAACCTTAAAATTCCCGGAATTCACATCATCCCCTTGTAATTGGAATTTTCGTCCCGAAAATTATTCTTGCGTCATAGCATTCGCAGCCTCGGCTGTCGTCGTTGCTGGGGAAAGAAAGCAAAAGTTTTAGGGTCGCTACATCCTCCTCCTGTTAAAGGAATTTTGGTCCCCAAAATTAAATCATACCTTGAGTTTCCGCGGACGTTTGCTCGAACAAGTGAGGATACTTCTTCTTCATTTGATCCTCTCGTTCCCATGTATATTCAGGTCCACGCTTTGAGTTCCATCGAACTTTGACGATCGGAATCTTGCTACGTTTGAGGGCTTTCTCCTCGCGTCCCATGATTTCTACCGGTTGCTCGATAAATCTCAAATGTTCATCAATTTCCAATTCCTCCAAGGGGATTATTTCGGTGTCTTCAGCCAGACATTTCTTTAAGTTCGAGACGTGAAATACGTTGTGAACTCCATCGAGTTCAGCAGGGAGTTTTAATCGGTAGGCCACCGGGCCTACCTCCCCAATGATTTCAAATGGACCGATATAGCGAGGATTCAGCTTTCCACGCTTTCCGAAGCGTATCACTCCTTTCCAGGGAGATACCTTCAATAATACCTTGTCGCCTACCTCGAACTTCAAAGGCTTACGGCGTTTGTCGTCATAGCTCTTTTGTCTGTCACGTGCTGCGGCTATCCGTTTTCTGATCTGAATAATCCGTTCGGTTGTATCATGAATGATTTCTGGTCCGGTGAGTCCCTTCTCACCCGTTTCGGCCCAACACACGGGCGATCTACATTTTCTGCCATAAAGGGCTTCAAAAGGTGCTGCACCGATGCTCGAATGATAACTGTTGTTGTAGGAGAACTCCACCAACGGAAGATGAGCCTCCCAGTCTTTACCGAAGTCGAGAACGCAAGCACGGAGCATGTCTTCTAAAGTCTGAATAGTTCTTTCCGTCTGACCATCGGTCTGCGGGTGATAAGCTGTACTCATATCCAGTCTGGTTCCTAGTGATTCTTGCATAGATTGCCACAATCGGGAAGTAAATCAAGGATCTCGGTCAGAGATAATGGTCTTAGGCACTCCATGACGTGCTACAATTCGGTCAATGTACAGCTTAGTTAACTTATCCATATTGTCACTTTCTCTCATTGGAATGAAGTGTGCAGATTTGGTTAATCGATCAATGATAACCCAAATCGCATCTGGTCGATTCGATCGATGAGGTAATCCCGTCACAAAATCCATGGAGATATCCTCCCATTTCCATTCTGGGATCTTTGGTTGCTGCAATAGCCCAGAAGGCTTTTGGTACTCGATCTTGACTCTTGAGCACGTTAAACACTTAGCCACATATCGCGCAATGTCGGCCTTCATATTCGGCCACCAATACAAGTTCTTCAAATCTTGGTACATTTTATCCGATCCAGGGTGCACCGAATGCCTTGACTTGTGAGCCTCGTCCATCACGAGCTCACGAAGATTTCCAAGTAAAGGAACCCAAATTCTGTCATTATAATACCTGAGTCCGTCGGACTTAACTTCAGAGTTACCATCTACCCCTCGCAGTGCTTCGGCTGCGAAGTTTTCTTCCTTTAGAGCTTCTTGTTGGGCATCGCGGATCCGATCCGGCAATCCCGTGTGAATGGTAAGTTGCAGCGCTCGTACTCGTCGAGGCTTTTCGTACTCCTTTCGACTTAATGCATCAGCCACAACATTGGCTTTTCCTGGATGATACTTAATTGCTAAGTCATAGTCATTCAGTAGTTCGACCCACCGTCGTTGTCGCATATTAAGATCCTTCTGTTCAAAGATGTGCTGTAAGCTGTTGTGATCGGTAAATATTGTGCACTTTGTTCCGTAGAGGTAATGTCTCCAAATCTTAAGTGCATGAACAACGGCTCCCAATTCCAAATCATGCGTGGTATAATTCTTCTCAGTATCCTTCAGTTGCCTGGACCCATAGGCAATCACTTTGTCTCTTTGCATCAACACACAACCGAGTCCTTGAATGGATGCATCACAATAGACTACAAAGTCGTCAATTCCATCGGGTAACGCGAGAATTGGAGCTGAACATAACATATCTTTAAGAGTTTGAAACGCGTGTTCTTCTTTTTCACCCCATCTGTATTGCACTCCTTTGTGCGTTAAAGCTGTTAAGGGTTGAGCCAATTGCGAGAAACCCTTAATGAACCTTCGGTAATATCCGGCAAGTCCCAAAAATTGTCGGATCTCGGTTGGCGCTCTAGGAGTAGGCCAACTCTTGATAGCTTCCACTTTAGCCGGGTCGACATGAATTCCATTCTGATCAACAATGTGTCCAAGAAACTGGACTTCGCGAATCCAAAAATCGCACTTCGAAAACTTAGCATAAAGTTGTTCCTTGCGGAGCAATTCCAAGATAAGTCGCAGGTGTCTCTCGTGTTCTTCCTTTGTCTTGGAGTAGATCAGAATATCGTCAATGAAGACTATCATAACTGATCGAGGTACGGCTTGCACACTCGATTCATCAAATCCATAAATACAGCAGGCGCATTAGTTAGCCCAAACGGCATAACTAGAAATTCGTAATGACCATATCGAGTCCTAAAAGCAGTCTTGGGTACATCCTCATCACGAACACGGAGTTGGTGATATCCAGACCGTAGATCAATCTTTGAGAAGTAGCTCGAACCTTGCAGCTGGTCGAAGAGATCGTCGATTCGAGGAAGTGGATACCGATTCTTGATCGTGACCTTGTTAAGCTCTCGGTAGTCAATACACATTCGGAACGTTCCATCCTTCTTCTTAACAAATAATACTGGTGCTCCCCATGGAGACGAACTTGGACGGATAAACCCTTTGTCGAGTAGCTCTTGAAGTTGTAAGGAGAGTTCGTTGAGTTCACTTACTGCCAAACGGTAAGGTGCGCGTGCAATCGGAGACGCTCCGGGAACTAAGTCGATTCCAAACTCTACTTGTCGAAATGGAGGCAAACCAGGCAGATCTTCAGGAAATACATCTTGGAAGTCGCGGACTATCGGGTAGTCGTCGATTCTGCGCTCGGGAAGTGTCGAATCGGTGACGTTTGCAAGGATCGCGAAATGACCTTTACGAAGGCACTTTTGAGCTTTGAGAAACGAAATAATACCGGTGACTGTTCCACCCTTCTCACCTTGAACTGTTAACACTTCACCTTCCTCGAGTGGAATACGAACCACTTTTTCTTGGCATAAAATTTCAGCGCGGTTTTCAGACAACCAATCCATTCCTACTATGACATCAAAACTACCAATCGGGAAAGGCATAAGGTTGATTCCTAATGTATGGCCAGCTAGTTCTAACTTACAGTCCTTAACTATCTGAGTCGTATCATGAAGTTTACCATTTGCTAGCTCTACCACATACTTAGCGTCTAGGGCAATAGGTTTAGCATTAATCAACTTAGCAAATTTAGTGGAAATAAAGCTTCTTTCAGCACCAGAATCAAACAATACAGTAGCAAAGAAACCATTAAGGATGAATTTACCGTTAATCACGTTGGCATCATTGCGAGCTTCACCTTGACCCATAACAAAAGCCCTTCCTCTGCCATTTCCACCATTCCCATTGCCATTGACCTCCACCATTACCATTCCCACCGTTGTTTCCCTGATGACCATTTCCCTGTCTTCTCAGCTGTGGGCAGTCTCTCTTAATGTGGCCTGGGGCACCACATTCAAAACAATTTCCATTACCATTTCCCCTGGGAGCTTCATTGTTGTTGTTGTTACGGTTCTGACCGTTGTAGTTTCCATTGCCTCGGTTATTCCCATAGTTGTTGTTGCCATGGTTGTTGTTTTGCCTTAGGCGGTTTTGTTGCTCGGGAAGAATTGTACAACAATCCTTCGCCTCATGGCTTTTCTTGCCACACCTTTCACAGTTCAAATTCTTTCTTAGCTAGTAGGCATTTCCATGGTTTTAACATAAATGTCATAATTGCTTGTTGGATTATAAATCTTTTGAAAAGTGTAAATCTTGAGAATTGGCGATGCATGTGGGCTTGAGTAGTTGCATTGGGTTGGGTGGACGTTGCGTCTTCGATTGGCTTATGGAAGTGTTGCATAAGATTTTGCTTGAGGGCAAGCAAGGCTTAAGTGTGAGGATATTTGATGCGTAGCATCTTTTGCATAAAATAAATAAATAAAAATCCCGCATTTAAATAAGTTTTTAAATTAAAATTATCAAAATTGGTGCTTAATTGTTTAATAATTGAATTTTTGATTTTTGATGGGGTTTTTAATTAATAGTTGAGAAATATATAATTATCACATTTGAATTGGATTTTTAATTGAGATTATTAGAATGTGATATTTATTGGTGTGTTTATTTGTTGAAGTTTAGGTGGTTGGATGGTTCGCGGTGAATTTAGAAGAAAATCGTAATTTACGGAAACGAATTTGGAGTCTTGATGCAAAAGATATGAAAAAAAAATATATATATATATATTATTTGTTTTGCTGCAGCCCAAGCAGCATTCATATCCAGGTCAGCCCAAAGCAATTCGCAGCCCAGTCCCTAGGCCCAACAGGGAGCAGCAGCCCAGCTGCGTGAGGTCCAGCAGCCCAGAAGCTGTCCTTCAGAAAAAAGAAAAGAATCGGAGGAGCAGGGGAATCGAACCCCTGACCTCTTGGTTAGAGAGCAGAATACTAGCCACCAGACCAGCAGCTGCTGTTAGTTTTATTCCAGTTTAACAGGCTTTTATGTTCTTCTCGGCCAGGCCCAGTACTTCGGCCCAGCTCACTGTTCGCGACCAGACTCGTTTTTTTTGCTATAAATTCGATTAGCAGCCGCATTTCTCGAGTTTTAAGCCCCCATAAACCCTAATAAAACCCCATAATACATCTGGAATCATCTTGGAAGGAAAAAGGGTCAAGATCAAGGCTTTTTGAGAAGAAATTTGAAGATTTTAGCTCTCGCGGGTCGGATCTTTAATTCGGTTCTTCATCTTTGAGCTTTTTGATCTTTTTCTTCACCATGGTCAGTCCCAAGATTAGATTTTTATTAGTTTTTATCATGTATCTTGGCTGATTTCATAGTGTATCACTTAGATTAGACGAATCTAGGCTCATTTGACCCGTTTTGGGTACCTTTTTACTATGAACTTGTGTTGATTGCTTCAATGATGATTTGGAATGCTTATGATGGTTTTGTATGCTAATCTAGTCCCTATTATTACTGATTTAAGTGTTTTAATTGCCATGTTTAGTAGAACTACTAGTATGTGTGATTATTTCATTGTTAATTCGGTTGACTTTTGTTAGTCAAACGGGTTGATGCTTGATAGGAGAACTCCTACTTGTTGAATTAGCTATGATTTGGGGTTGTTTTAATGTGCATGCTTGCTGATTTGGTTTCTATTATTGATGAATCATGTGGATTAATTGTCATTCTAGGTAGAACTACCTTAGTTAAGTGCTTTAGCCATTATTAAACCGTTTGACTTTCATTAGTCAACGGTTAATGCTTGCAAGGAGACATCCTTCTCGATGATTCATTGATGATTTGGGGCTGATTTAGTGTGCTTCTCTATGAGATAGGTTTGAACGAATCGTTTCATAGACTAGGATCTAGCTTTGCATTGTTTAATAGGATAGTTTGCTTGTGAACGTAAGATTCGATCCTATTTATTCGTGTTTAGCGGTTTCTAGGTCGTAAGCGTTTTGAATCATCATCATCGCATGATTTAGGCATTGCTTAGAGAGACCTCTCTAGAATTTGCGCATTTCATGTAGGATTAGTTGACTTTGACCGAAGTAGCTTATCCGTCAGGCAGTTAAGCATAATTTGCTATCTGTGCTTCATTTAGGATTTCTGGATTATTCGGGATGTGTCTATAGTCCTAGGTAGTCCTGTTTTCCACATTAGACGATAGTGTTCATGGTATTAGTCATCCGAGGGTCTGAGCGAGTCTAGAGGAGTCGAGTCTAGGTGATGTATTCCTTTTTCTGATTTTCCACCATTTTATCCGGTTTTTAGCTGTTTTTGTCGGTTTTATTTATATAGAGTAGTTATCATTATTAGTTCACCAAATCATTTCATCGGTTAAATATTAGCGACGATTCAGTATCGGGAGATTGTCATCGCGTCCACGGATTGATATCCGGTTCTTACCAATACTGTACTGCACACGACGGGTACACTGCCCTGGTGTGTAGTTTGGTCACTTGGTGATTACCATTTAAAACTTGACCATATTTTTATATATCCAAATTTTACGCATCAACGATTACAAGTGTATACGTGTTTACGTTTTAACGAAGTCGCTGGACCAGTTTTGAGGAGGTTGTTTCTTTAATTTTAGCAATTTTCTGTTTTATTTTTTTTAATATATGTGGCCTTTATTCGCATAATAGTTGTAATGAGTATTGACATGTTAATGGGTCGTAATCTACTTTTTCAATCTTGTATAACGTATATTTGTAATTTCATCTTGAATAACGTACATTTTAATTGTTTAACGTATATTGAGTAATCGCAACTTTACCATCAAGCTAATGTCTTCAAATCACACAAATTACAACGAAACCTTAAATCAAGTAATTGTTTGATAATTCGGATAACGAACCTACTTACTATAGATAAATTTCCAACAAAACCATCATACTAGAAACAAAATAACATGTTCGACAAAACAGGAAACAAAATAACATATCCGACAAAACAAGAAACAAAACAACACATCATCAATCAGCATCCTCATCATGCTCATCATCCCGTGGTGGACGTGCTGGTGGCTGACCATATCCACCCAAATCCAAACGAGACGCCATCATCATCATCAACCCATTTTGCCAATCCAGCACATCGCCAACATGGCGAAGGTCCTGCTCAACAGCACCTAGTCTCTGACCCAAACGAGGCGGCATCCTAACAGCCCGGTACGCATAGCGAACCTCCCGATCCTCGTGTGCCACGCCCCCGTCGTCATCATCATCATCATCTCCACCATGACCAGCGGGACCACCCTCATCTCTGTCCTCATCATCATCATCGCCCAACACCTGGGCTTTGAACCTATATTGTGCATTCCTCCCCGTCCCGGATCTGTCAAGCAGACCCATGGCTATCATGGTGTTCTTCCCTAGTCTCCTCGGCGGAATCGGCTCCGACATCATTTGGATGTGATCATCCAGCACCCCCAAACTCATCGCAATCCTAGTAACGTACGCCCCGCAATAGAGTGTACTCCTCTGCTGTCTACTCTCCTGTTTTGCAAGAAATCGTGCAAAACAATGCGCTAGGACACACGGAAGCTGGTGGACCATACTATAGAGGTAGAACAGGTCAGTGCTGGTGACAAGCTCCTGGCCCTCACCACGTGCTGTGATAGAACATGTAATCAGCCGGTGCACGTAGCGGATTGATGTGTTGCAAACACATCCGATTTTCCTAAGTCTTTTGTTATGTATTTGAGTCCATTTGAGTCAGTTTCCATTTGTTTTAAGTGCTTTTAGTTAAGTTTGAGTCTTTGTGTCCTTTTTATTATTTTTATTTGAGTTTTGTAGGTTTTTAATAAAGTCCCGAGCCAAATTGAGAATTGAAGAAAAAGTGCTGAAGAAGTAGTTCCAGGCGTATCGCCTGGAACTTGATCACTGGCAAGCGATACGCGCGTGGAAAGGAAAGTCAACGGGGGTTAAGTCGGTTTGACCGACTGTTTTGTCGCGGCATGGGCAGTAGGCGTATCGCCTACAGAAGACATACTTCCAAGCGATACGCTTGGAAGTCTAAAACCCGCAGAAAAAGGTTTCTCGATATAAATTCGAAGTTAGGGTTTCAATTCGAGATTATTCGACTTCAGACGATTTCAGGAGCGACCAGAGGCGATTTTCAGAGCAGAAGAGAGCTGGGATCACGAGGGAACATTGAGAGATCAAGTTTGCATTGGAATTCGCTATCGGGTTCTTTCGTTTACTTTGTTTTTCAATAATTGCTATCATGTTTTTGAATCAAGTTTCAGACTTTAGTATTTTTATTGTTCAGAATATGATTGTAGGCTAAACCTATTATGCCATCTAGACCGTTATGATGAGTGATTGATGTTTTGACTTTATTCTCGGTTTTGATTGATTGATTGATGTTACGATTCTATTCAATTCCAATAATTATCATGTTATGATGCACATGTGTGTTATGATCGGATTGTTAATTGACTGTTAATGCTTAATTTACCCGCGAATGTCTTTCGGTTTAGGTAGATTAACCAAGGTAGTTAACTTTAGGGTTGATTGCTAAAGTGTAGTTTAGGGTTACCTTGAACTATTGCATTTTCGGTTGGTTGATTATTTGATTGTAATGTGCTGCTAAACTGAAGACTTAAAAGGTATAGGTTTAACGGGTAGTCGGGTTGGTTGAAGTCTTAGGGTTGCGTTGTCTCAAAAGGAAGCGTCCTAGGGTTTTGTCTAGCTTGCTATTTCGTGTCATTCATGGTAATCATTGGTAGCTCCGGTTAGTCTAGGTGTGCTTTAGGTATATCCGAGGGTGGCTAGGGTAATTGAAGTGGGAAGGACTTAAAAGGTGAACCCTTGTTCGAGCGTTAGAATCGTTGTCTAGGAAGGACTTAAAAGGTGAACTAGCGACCATCAGATTAGTCAGAACCGAGGTAAAGTTAAGTGTCAATTGCGAGTCTAGGTCTAGGTGGTATATCTCTCCCTCATTTGAATTTCCCCAAAGGTTTCCTGCGGTTGTCCGGTTGTTAGTTGAATTAGTTAACTCTAGTTAATCCAATTCTCAAATCAAATCAAAAACCAAATTTACTCAGTATTTCTATTTCATAGGTCCTAGGTTAAGTCTTGTCTTTAGAGTGTCTTTGGATTCGATATTCCGGTCTTACCTTAGCTTTACTCCAATCCGACAGGTACACTGCCTTAGAGTTCGGTTCGGTTGAGGTTATTTTCGGTAAAATTTAGGTGTGTCTTAGGTCTAGGTTTAGGTCTATTTTATTAGTGTTTTTAGAGTCGTTCCGAGCACATCACGGATCACGGGGTTAGGGACGGATGTGATCTTCCCACTGTTGACCCCGAATCGACGCCTCGTGATAGTAGACCACCAGGTCTTCATGTCGTCCTCGTCGGCGGCAAGAGGGGCGGCAGTGTAGAAGGGGGTGCGGGTCTCATCCTCTGTGTACAACCCTGAGAGAACAGCGAACTCACGTAGGGTCAACATGTAATCGGTCCCAAACATAGATAAGGCAATCCGCCGGCGCTCCTCACGGTGAGTAGGGGGGCCTGAGGCATGGGACTCGATGGCTCAATGTACGTGAACGTACAGAGGAACTCAGCCAGCAGCTCTCTGTACGTGGGGAGGTCCGCAGCTCTGAACAGACGCATCCACGGCGTATCATTACCAACTACGGCCTCTAACTGCTCGCTGCCCTGGATCTGCACGATCCATGAGAAATCTGCCGCCATTGTCCCCCCTACTGGCATGTTAGTGATCTTCGTCTTCCTCTGAAACCCAACTGTTCCAGGAGCGAAATTGAGGTATGCGCTTGTAACTGCACCTAGTGGTACCGTTGAAGGTCTAGTACTAAAGCCGTAGTACTCACCGTCATAATCAGAACCGACGTGGGGCGCCCATGACGATCGTGGTACTTCATCATAGTTATATTGTTAGATGTGTTGAGGTTGATTGTCATAAGTAGAACCAATGTCGAGAAGTTGACTCCATTGTAGTGAATTTGAACCGTAGACGTAATAATCCTCCGGTAGCTAAACGAAAGAAAAACGGGTATTTACTATTTTGGACAATACAAAGGTATTTAATCGTATCAAATTCAAGTAATTGCTCGCCTGGTTCAGATCGAACTTTGAAAACGA
>JBCNJP010001827.1:0-28484 GCA_039602395.1 Deinandra increscens subsp. villosa | reverse complement strand
AAAGATTCCGAAGTCAGCGGGTTCAGGGTACACCAAGATACATGTGTGTATCAATGATTGTATTCTTTACAGGAACGAAAACAAGGACCTAACTATATGCCAAACTTGTGGTGAGTCTAGGTGGAAGGTGGATGAGAGGACTATGAAACTGTACGACAATACTCCTACAAAGGTAATGTGCTATTTCCCCATCATTCCAAAATTGAAACGACTATTTCAAGTGAAAACCACAGCAGAAGATCTAAGATGGCATGTCACCAGTTCCAAAATACCTAGTGTAT
This sequence comes from Deinandra increscens subsp. villosa, assembly GCA_039602395.1. Lineage (NCBI taxonomy): Eukaryota > Viridiplantae > Streptophyta > Magnoliopsida > Asterales > Asteraceae > Deinandra > Deinandra increscens. Next base: position 28,203 of record JBCNJP010001827.1, on the reverse strand, counting down.
TACACCACCCATCAGATTCACCGCCATGGAAAGCCATAGATGATAGATATCCCGAAATGGCTAACGATCCTAGAAGTCTTCGTCTTGGCATTTCAACTGATGGGGTCGACGTGAATAGAGGCAACAGAAATCACAGTGTATGGCCGGTTCTATCTGTCATTTACAACCTTCCACCATGGTTGTGTATGAAAAGAAAGTTCATCATGCTTTCGTTATTAATATCGGGAGCATCTGGAAATGATATTGATGTGTTTTTGGAACCATTAATTGATGATTTAGATCTGTTATTTGAGGTATTGTGGAAACATATGATGCGTACGCGCAAGAACGGTTTACTATGCGCGTAGTTATTTTATGGACGATTAAAGATTACCCTACACTTGGTACACTTTGTGGTTGCCCGTATAGTGGATTCAATGGTTGTGTGGTATGTCAGAAACAAACTAAATGCAATAGGCTTCTTTTCTTAGCCAAGCAGTGTTATGATGGTCACACAAGATATCTACCACCTATACATACCTTCTGAAAGCATACAGAGGCCTTCGATGGTAAACAAAATTTGGAAGCTGCTGCAGATCCTATGACCAGGGAACATATATACAATGAAGTTTGACATATTAGGAATAAATAGGGAAAGGCATTAAGGTGTACTGATTCAAAAATCCCAGAGACCTCAACAGGAAGAGAGGAAAAGATTAATAAGAGAAAAAGAAACAACAAAGAGGCGTGCATTTTTGCACCTCATAAATTTTCTGTCATAATTTAGGAAAAAAAAACATGAAGGACACCTCAGAATTGCGCGTCAAGAAATCTGTGTCGTTTTTTAACTTTTTTCCGCCAAAACATTTACCTAAAATTTTTTGCCCTAATTTTCAGCCGCCTCCAAAATTTCCCCCAAAATTCCCTCCTCCAAAATTTCCCCCTCTAGTTCCTCGCTTCTCTAAAATTTTTACCCTAATCAGTTCTCTTCCCATCTCGCCCGCCTCCCAAAAACACGTACACCGGCCGTCTCATTCGCTTGCTTCTATTCTTCGCCTCCGGCCTCTTGTCGCCGCCGCCAACAATCTTCGTCACTCCTCGCTCGTCGCGGCCAGGATTTGTGCTTTCTCGACGCGCCAAACCACATCTTCTCTGAACGACTCGAATCCTAACTGGTCTAATCTTCCTCCTAAGGTGACGATCCTGCTCGATGGCTGTGATTTTAAACACTGGTTGTTGGCAGTTTTGGTAGGGATTGCTGTGGTTGTGAATCACGCTGTTTTGAGAAGGACGGAAGATCTGTTTCTAGATGAAGATGGAGTTGAAGCAGGCGGTTATCTGGTTGCTTCTTCTTCGTAGAAGGTACTTTTACAGTTTCTCCACAATTTCATCTCCAATTGGTGATCTGTGCCTGTTAATTTCCAGTTTTACTGCTCAGTTGTGTTGATTTAACGTGATTCGTGATTTTAGAAGCTGTTTGTTTGATTTTGAACTTCCATTAGGAATTACTTTTGTATCTATGTTTGCCTTCATGTGAATCGATTTGTGCAGCAAACTAATAAGTTGTTTGTTGAACTTATGTGTTGTATCAAATCGGAATATCCTGTGTTCAGTTTCGATCAGTTTCAATTGATGCTTTATGTTAGTTAATTTCCAATTTTATTGATTAGGTTCTTTGGTTTGATTTGATATTTCGATTCCACTTTGATCAAACAAATCTGTTTGTTGGCTGTTGGAATTCCAAAATCATTTGTGATTGAGGGACGGTTATACAATGAGTAAACTTTTGAACAAAATCTGATCTACTTTGGACTCGTGAACAAAAGGAGACGTGTTCGGTTGAGCAATTGATTTTGTTGGTTGATCAGTTTATCTTTATATGTTTTGAAAAATATGTTTTAATCTTAAATTTTGAAACAGTTTAACACTTCTGTATATGTGTGTAATTTTAGAGTGCGTTGGGTGAAATTTTGCTAGGGGGCATCATGTTATATTCTGCAGCTCAAATTGTATCGGAAAGTCTACTGTTTTTATTTTTGTTGTGCGCTTTGTGAATGCGCTTGGACCTGTTAACGTTCAAAACTCGTATTGTGTTTGGGTTTATGCGTATGATATAAAGATCGCTAACGAGTCCGAATCAGACGGGTAAACCTGAAACATGTAGGACAAATATTCGGCCATTTGGGTATTGTATATTAGTGGTTTCAAAATTTTTTGTAGATGTGAAACGGTTATAGTATTAGCTATAAACATTTTATTTTTAATTTTATTTTTCTGCCCTAGCAATCTACTAATCAATTAACCTGAAATCATTCCTGGTGATGAAGGTGTTATTGAGGTCATTATAATATAGTTTCACCACAAGTAATCTGATATCTGATTGTTATTCTTATCTTACTATCTCAAACTGACACAAAAAAAATATCTGCGGTGTCTATATTTTTGGAGACTATGCCTTACAGATTGGACAAGAGCACTGGCTATATTGATTATGATCAGGTGCTTGTAACTTTTCTCTTTTTACCAATTACTTTATATATGTAGTGTATTTTCAAGTTTTGAGAGGATTTTATTGATAAATCCCAAATTACAGATGGAAAAAAGTGCCACACTCTTCAGGCTAAAACTGATTATTGTTGGTGCAAGTGTATGTGCTCGATTATATGACTATGCTCGAATCAGTAAAGTGAGTACTGTTAAATTAGATTGTTTATGATGTTATGGCTTATGAGCATGACTTAAGTTTTATATGAGTACATTCGCCCACAGATTCACAAATATCATTTACTCCACAGGTTTGTGACAAGAAAAAAGTTATTCTATTGACAGATATGGCACGCAGTTGGTTGCAGCTGGAGTCATCTCATCCCCTTTTGACTATGCAGACGTCGTGACCACCACAACTCACAAGTCACTTCGTGGTCCGCATTGGCACACTTAAGTCAATATTAACAAGGCTTTCCACCACTAAATTATGATAAAAGGATGCCGCTTATACTAGGTTCAACTTACTTTATGACCAACTCTTGTATGTCTTCGATCCTCGTTCCTTTTGATCTATTTACACAGAAAATAGTTGAGATGATGAAGGCTAAAAACTTGTTTGAATCACAGGGTGGTCCAATCATCCTCTCACAGGTTCTGATTTATATCCAACTTTTGCATCAAACCTAGGTAGTTTTGATTGAATCATACTTTTCTTTTTTTTAATTAGATCGAAAATGAGTATGGTGCACAAGGGAAGTCACTGGGACCGCCTAGAAAAGCATACATAAACTGGGCAGCAAAATGGTGCTGATAACATCACTAAGGTAAATAGAAGTTTACTTCACTGTTTATTGTTTAAGTATGATAACATCCTGATAAACATGTGGCTCTTGGTGTTGATGCATTACAGTTTTGCAGATCCTCATGTAAATGCTACAATACCACATGTTAATAATGAGTTGAAAATGGTGAATAGATTTGGGTATGGCAGCTAAATAAGGCAACAAGTGCAAATAAGGAAATTTCATGTGTAGTCTTTTATTAATAAAACATTATGCTTCTTTGGCTCCAAACTTTTTTTATGTTTGTTTTTATATGTACAATTACTTATATACATGTCTAATTATCATATTATTACACTATTCTTTGTATAGTCTTTAAGTTTTTCATACTTATGTGTTGTAGGTGAGTGTTCCTTGCACCAGTTTGTACGCGACCACTAGGGTTTGATGCGGGCACTGCACAAATATGTTGTCTGTTAACATGCATGTGTTGTAGGTGAGTGTTCCTTTGCAATATATTTTGTGGTAATTGGTCTACATTATATTATCTTATGGCAGGATCCTGGTGATCTTGGCACCTTTTTAAGATCAGGGGTGGTCTTTGGATGGGTAATAAGCTAATTCTCAACATTGTTTACTTATACTTTTATAACATTTTAGACACCAAAAAATAATGTTTAAATGTGCTTTCGTTGACTGTTCCAAAAAATACATGCTCTTTTACAGGTACCAAAGTTTGCCTCAGTAGCCGAGTATTTCTTCAAAAAGGGTGTTGAACGGAAGAGGTTCTACCAAACTGTAAGTTTATTGCTTCCGTTTCGTTGAAGTCAAATACTAGCTGTTAAAATCAGAAAATAGCAAGATTGTCGGTCCAGTTTGAGATGCACTAATCTCCTAACAATGGATTACAGTTTTGATAACAAACTTCACTCCCGTAGACCTTACAAACTATAGTCTGCCCATAACTCACCCATTTCTCCAGTCTTTGTGCCCCTAATTTCGTTGATTATATATGTTACTTAACAGTAAGTAACCAATCCCATTTGCTGAGTGTGTATCAGTTTGGTTCAAAACTGGTTATTTTTTTTGTGTCAAAATGAGTCAGGTTAACCCTGTACATAGCTTCCCAAAAAGTGAAGTTACAGATTACCCAACTCCAATGTTAGTTTCTTAATGTATAACATGTAACCATAAATTGCAATTTGACCTATTTTCTTGCTGGATATGATTTCCATTTTATTCATGAACTTCAACTTACAGGCATTGCTTGAATATGAGAAATATAAGAGTAGCATTGGGGAGCTGCCATTCACTGATGTTTCTTCTAGACAACCTGTTACTGGTGTAAAATAGGTACTTCTTATCCTAAGAGCATGTACAATAGCCCATTTTTGTCGCTTATTTTGGGTCAAGAATCCTGCCTTAGCATTCTTCATTATTGGAAGGAAAAGTTTTTGAACAAGGCGTTCTTTTTTATGAACATGAATAACTACCTCTCTATGCAGCTTAATGCAACAATTTACTCATGGGCTGATGCAAGATCAACTTCTGTCATGCCAAAACCTTAATAGCACCTCGTTGCCACATGGTATATATACTTATTTCATATAAGAAACTTGCAACTGATTTAATTTGTTTAAAGTAGAGATGGAAATTCTGACCCATTTACTTATGAATGGGTCTTGTTTGATCTTAAACGGGTCAAATATAAAAGTTGAGCTGAATGAGGAACGGGTAAAATCACTCATACGATGATAATAAAATATTTTAGAGTATTGCTTTAATAGGCTTTCTTATTGAACGAAATGGTTTAGGTTGCAACAATGAAGAAGGGAGAGCAGGCTGCTGGCTGCTGTAAACTATACTAAGAACTAGTTATATTTTAGTTTTGTTGTTGAGTTCTTATAAATGAGATCACACACATTGGATTATTATTATAGGTTTATTGTTAGCATACCAAATCCATTTGTAAACTCATGTTAACTTTGTTATGTTGTTATATATATATATGAAATGCATTATTTTGTTTAAGTGTGTTATTATTTTTTATTGTGAGGTTAGTTGCTATTAAATGTGGAAATTAGTGATTCTATTAAAATATTTTTTTAAATTGTTTTTTACATTCTTGACGCGTAAAAATGTGTGTCATCTCTCTTTATGACAGGGGCTTCCTTGACGTGCATTTTATGACGCCCAATGCGCGTCATAAAATGCGTGTCATTGTTCGCGCGTCAAGAACTTCTTGACACACATTTTGCGCGTCAAGAAGCTTCTTGACCCCGGCTTCCTTGACACGCATTTGCGTGTCAAGAAGACCCTTTCTTGACATGCATTGCACGTCAAGAAAGGCATTTTTTGTAGTAGTGAGAGTTGCAGCCTAGACAGAACAAGAACAACATAGTACTTCCTATAGCGTGTTACACGTTACAAAAATATGAAAAGGAAAAGTTTTGTGACACGTTATATAACTTGAAGGTTCCACAAGGCTATTGCTCTAACTTTTCTAGTTTGGTTAGTCTAAAGGACAAGAAACTTGTGGGGCTCAAGTCACATGATTATCATATGCTGATGCAACAGTTTCTACCGATTGCAATTCGGTCAATTATGCCTGAACTGACAAGATATGCTATTATCCGGCTTTGTATTTTTCAAATCAATATGCAGCAAAGAGATCAATGTCAAATAACTCGATAAGTTGCAAGCAGATCTTTGTGTGACACTATTCCTGCTTGAGAAATATTTCCCGCCATCATTTTTTGATGTTATGCTTCATTTGACGGTGCACCTTACCAGGGAGGTAAAAGTATGTGGGCCAATATGCTTTCGATGGGTGTATCCATCTGAAAGGTGTATGAAGGTTATTAAGGGCCACATGAGAAACAAAACTTATCCTGAAGGGTGCATTGCTGAGGTGAACATTATAGAAGAAACGATTGAGTTTTTCAGCGAATAACAAAAAAGATCACAACTATTGGTGTTCCATCAAATAAGCATAGCAGTGCGGATGGAAGTCCTAGGTCAGCTGGTAGATCAGTTGAAGTCTCTACAAAGCTCTTGTCTAAGGCGGGGCATTTATTCGTGTTGCTAAATACACCTGATATTGAGCCTTATATCGAGTAAGTAATTTAGATTACTAACCTTTTTTGATATGTTTATAATTGATAACTTACAATTCATGTACTTGCAAAGAACACATGAAATTTTTGAAGAAGGAACATCCTGGTAGTAGACTAAATGACCTGAAGAAGAAGCATAGCACAACATTTGGTAAATGGTTGCACAACAAGGTCAACTAAATTTGCTTATTGTTTTAATTCCGGATGAATTGTAACTTTCCGGAACAACTTACCTGAGTTGTCTGGAATAACTCTATTTTTTATCTGGATAAACTATAACCTTCCTGGTGAACTCAAACTATTTTCTTATTGTTTTAATTCCGGATGGAATGTAACTTTCCGGAATAACTTACCTGAGTTGTCCAGAAAAACTCTACCTGGTATCCGGATGAACTATAACCTTACTGATGAACTAAAACTATTTGCTTCTTTTTTTTTAATCCGGATTAACTGAAACTTTCCAGAATAACTTACCTGACTTGTACTTATTTCCTTTTTGGAAGAACTATAACCTTCCTAATGAACTCTCCTAATGAACTATGAATTTCAGGTTGAAAAGGAGATTGCGGAATTCCCAGAAACTATATTAGAGACCTAAAGAAGAAGCATAGCACAACATTTGGTAAATGGTTGCGCAACAAGGTCAACTAAATTTGCTTATTGTTTTAATTTCGGATGAACTATAACTTTCCGGGACAAGTTACCTGAGTTGTCCGGAACAACTCTATTTTCTATCCGGATGAACTATAACCTTCCTGGTGAATCAAACTATTTTCTTATTGTTTTAATTCCGGATGGAATGTAACTTTCCGGAACAACTTACCTGAGTTGTCCAGAACAACTCTACCTGGTATCCGGATGAACTATAACCTTACTGATGAATTAAAAGTATTTGCTTCTTTTTTTTTAATCCGGATTAACTAAAGCTTTCCGGAACAACTTACCTGACTTGTATTTAATTGCTTTTTGGAAGAACTATAACCTTCCTAATGAACTCTCCTAATGAACTATGAATTTCATGTTGAAAAGGAGATTGCGGATCAGAAACTATATCAGAGACCGTGAGGGGGATTTCACATGGTCCATACAGAAGCGTGATGAAATATGAAGTATATGACATCAATGGCTATTCATTTCGTACAAGATCTCGAGACGGTAGGGTTTACCAAAACAACGGGGTTGGTGTAGAGGGAACTGTAGGTCCAGAAAATCTACCAAGTCATGATATTTTAATCACAAATGAGTGCGGAATCCTCGTAAGTGATTGATTCAAGAAAAGAGATGAAGAGAACACAAGAATACGATGATTAAAACAGTAAACACTTGATCTTTGCACACAAGATGAACTTGTCGGGTACAAGATAAGAAATCGTAAACTCTGTCTCTCGGGTTTACGATCGTGAACAACTAGAATCAGCCCCCCTCAACTAGGAGAACCATTGGGGTTTACATAGGCACCCCAATGGGTTTACAATTGGGCCCTTTTGGATCTTAAACCCAAGCCCAAGCCCATATCCAATAGTAAACTAGTCCACTAATCTAATTAAACCCTCTAAGCCCAGCCCAACTAATTTATATTACAAGCCTCATAATCTAGCCTCTACAATCTTCCCCTAGGCTTGTGATATTAAATGTCTTCAATCTTGAAATTCTTCTTCTTGACTGGTTGGCATAGATGCTGATGAAGATTCTTTCCGCAGAAATCTTCATTGGGTTTCATAACGGGCACTTGGGGCTTTCTCTTGATCAGCATCAGCTCGAACTTCTTGAAATGAACAAGTTAATGAGATGGAGTATTCTAAATGACTTGCTTCTTTTGAAAGAACTGGTTCTTGCTGAGTCTTCGATAACTGTCTTGAGTCTCCAAAAATTAGAGGGTAAATTTTGAAAACCTCCTAACTTTGGAGAACTTGATTGTTGATCTTCAAACTTCATGATCTCTGACTGCTCTCTGTATCATTTTCTTTTTCAAAGATTTGACTTGAAATCTTCAGCTTCCCCTAAACTTGTGAGCATTTTCTTTGAGAACCATTGAAGCTTTTGAAAACTTGTAAAGACACCAACAACTTCCCCTGAACAGTTGCTTATTCAGATGGAAGTCTTGTCCGGCTGGTTCTTTAACTTTGAGCAGCAGCAGCATCAACAGCATCTTTCTATCATCAACCTGTCTGACACACATTTTATAAAATATACGCCACAGACATTTGATGACTGGTCTTTGGGTTAGAAGGTAATTATCATCTGTTCAGTTGATTCAAATTAACATTATTTTAACCAAAAACCCTAATATAGATTACGGGTTTTCTATAAAACTTCCCCTGAACCCAAGACCTCTAAAGACTTCCCCTTAGCTGATAACTTCCCCTCAGCTAAGGACTTCCCTTGAGATAATACATATTATCTTCGAGTTCCCTTCAGATACTATGTATTATGAAAGTCTTTTTAATAGATAATAATCACCGTCTAGAACTGATCCAGAGCATGATTCTTCAACATCTAAACTTGAAACTCTTTGACTCTTAATATTCCTCACACTCTGCACATCTTCTTTATCATATTTCTTGTTAACAACATTTGCCTCAAAACCACCAGAAGTATCTAATTCTCTTGAAACCCTAACACCACCAGACTCTTTTTCTATCCCATCAAGATGTACAACCTTTCTTTTCCCTCTAGAACCCACACTCTCAACAGCATTATTCAAATTCGGGTTCGAAGAGAGTCTAGAACTCCTCCTTAACCCTTGAATCAAAATAGACCCCGAATTTATAGCATCAGCAGACCCTATCTTTTTTAACTTTGGGGTATTTTCATGTGATGACTTATTAGAGGTGGATTCAACTTCCTTTTCCGGTGTCAATGGCTCGATTTCAACACCGGATTTAGGTGAATGTTCTTGAGTTATAGAACCGACTTTTCTGGACCTTAAAACCGTCATCTTTGATTTTTGAAAAATGTCAGTCTGTTGATCTTCTGATGACGATGATGGGAAGAAGACGGTTAGGGTTAAAAAGGGGGAAATGGAGAAGCTTGTAGGGTAAGATAATAGAATTCCCCTCATATTTAATATTAAAAAGGGGGAAATGGAGAAGCTCTGATACCAGAGTATGGGATAATAAGTATTATCCGAAGGGAACTCGAGGATGATACTTATTATCTATTAAAAAGGCTTCCATAATACATAGTATCTGAAGGGAACTCAAAGATAATATGTATTATCTCAGGGGAAGTCCTTAGCTGAGGGGATGTTATCAGCTAAGGGGAAGTCTTTAGAGATCTTGGGTTCAGGGGAAGTTTTATAGAAAACCCGTAATCTATATTAGGGTTTTTGGTTAAAATAATGTTAATTTGAATCAACTGAACAGATGATAATTACCTTCTAACCCAAAGACCAGTCATCAAATGTCTGGTGGAGTATATATATATATATATATATATATACATATATATATATATATATTTTGAAAACCTCCTAACTTTGGAGAACTTGATTGTTGATCTTCAAACTTCATGATCTCTGACTGCTCTCTGTATCATTTTCTTTTTCAAAGATTTGACTTGAAATCTTCAGCTTCCCCTAAACTTGTGAGAATTTTCTTTGAGAACCATTGAAGCTTGTGAAAACTTGTAAAGACACCAACAACTTCCCCTGAAAAGTTGCTCATTCAGATGGAAGTCTTGTCCGGCTGGTTCTTTAACTTTGAGCAGCAGCAACATCAGCAGCATCTTTCTATCATCAACCGGTCTGACACACATTTTAAAAAATATACTCCACCAGACATTTGATGACTGGTCTTTGGGTTAGAAGGTAATTATCATCTGTTCAGTTGATTCCAATTAACATTATTTTAACCAAAAACCCTAATATAGATTACGGGTTTTCTATAAAACTTCCCCTGAATCCAAGACCTCTAAATACTTCCCTTAGCTGATAACTTCCCCTCAACTAAGGACTTCCCCTGAGATAATACATATTATCTTCGAGTTCCCTTTAGATACTATGTATTATGGAAGTCTTTTTAATAGATAATAAGTATCATCCTCGAGTTCCCTTCGGATAATACTTATTATCCCATACTCCTTCTCCTAAAAATTTGGCAAGATCTGTAGGGGGAATATTGTCATGCATTAAAACCCATGAAAAACACACATTGACTTCTCAAATCAACCTGGCCAAGACGAAAACAAACCAAAAGGAACTTAACGACTCACATATGACAGATAAAAATAAACAAATACTTACAAACCAAACATGAGAAAGTTTACAAGGGATCAAACCGTATGAATCTGACTGAGGAACCCTTTTCAGCTTCAGTTACTCAACTAGTCCAGGTGATTGCCGGTATGTTTGTCCGCTTTAAACTCAAACCCGTTTAATCCCAACCGAATGCGTCATGCTTAATATAGTACAATATTACCGTCATGTTTAATTGTCCCCACACCCAAGCGTACACAGCAAAACCTACCCAACCTCAGAGTTTATTGAGGATTCACAAACCCCCAACTTGAGGAACCATGCACCACGGCTATGACTACCACTTATTTTCATTAACCATCAGTTGGTGATCAGGTTGGCCGCTAAGCACGCAAAGAAGACCAACTGAGTGATTATTTTTCATTTTCTTTTCTTTTTCTTTTCTTTTTCATTTCTTTTTCATTTCCTTTTTTTTATATTATGTGGTGTAGTCATGACAGCAGAGACATGGCGTGTGAGAGAGTGAATACTAGGTAATTACCACTCTCAACCCATTTTTGCCGGGACTCAGTCTTTTAAACCATGCAACCTGGGATGGGAAACTAAACATATATATCTTTTAAGTTCACTGCACTTTCATTGGAGGTCATAGGTTTAGGTCGAGCCTACCGAGCATATAACCGTGGAGCTTGCCTTTCACTTCCGCCTTATGCGTGTTAGCCATGTCCAACCCGGTCATTCATTTTACTTCCCTTAAACTTCTAAAAAACAAGACACAAACAATTTAAAATTGAAAAGCACACTATTTTTGAGGGGTCAACTTTTTCTTCATCTTTACATTTCTTCCCCTTTGCTTTTTGATTTTTAATGTCACAATCTTGTGAACATCATTTTTTAAGTTTTTTTTTAATAAAAAATAAAACACACAAACACACTTAAAAGAACAAAACATCAAAATTTTGAAGATATCTGGCCAAGCTAACTTTTAAAGTATTGATTTGAAAATTTTAGAAAATTGGGTTTCATGACATGCACACTTCATTGCATTTGAAGTCAAACACTTCAACAATCAATCACCAAGTGAAAATTTACCAAGTCACGATATTTTAATCACAAACGAGTGCGGAATCCTCGTAAGTGATTGATTCAAGAAAAGTGATGAAGAGAACACAAGAATACGATGATTAAAACAGTAAAAACTTGATCTTTGCACACAAGATGAACTTGTCGGGTACAAGATAAGAAATCGTAAACTCTGTCTCTCGGGTTTACGATAGTGAACAACTAGAATCAGCCCCCCTCAACTAGGAGAACCATTGGGGTTTATATAGGCACCCCAATGGGTTTACAATTGGGCCCTTTTGGATCTTAAACCCAAGCCTATATCCAATAGTAAACTAGTCCACTAATCTAATTAAACCCTCTAAGCCCAGTCCAACATATTTAATATTACAAGCCTCATAATCTAGCCTCTACAGGAACTGACATGCACATCTCTAAAGAGGTATTAACCTATGGACAAAAACCTTACTATGGGGTTTTAAAAGAGATATGGCTACCAGATTACCATATTAAAAGCAACCCTCTGTTTATGTGCGACTGGGTTGAGAATACACGTGGGGTCAAAGAAGATAGTCTTGGTTACACTTTGGCCAACCTTAAAACACTAGGTCATAAGGAGGACCCGTTCATTTTCGCGTCACAAGCACGACAGTTGTTTCACGTCAAAGACCAGCGGGATAAAAATATGTCTATTGTCTTTATGACAGCTCCCACAAATTAAAGAGATTCTTATGAAGACGATGGCAATGAGGAATTTAGTACGGTAGTTTTTCCTCACAACGATAATGTATTGCCACCCGTAGATCTACATGCCAATGTTTACTATAGAGCTGGCTGTACTGGAATGATTTTACGTAATACCGATTAATTGATCATTGTAATGTTTTTGAATTTTGGCAAATTAAAGTCTCAACAATATTTGGTTTTTTTTCTTTATGTATTCTGGAATGTTATGGACCTTAATTTTGAATTAAGTGTTTCACTTGTCTTGATTGTGCCAGGTCTCCTCTCTTTGACCAAACCAGAGTCAATAAAAGTCAAAATTAAGTAAACAAAATCATCTACTGCTTTAACACACACAATTACATATATAATCCCAAAGATATGATTCAATTAATACATAGATCTATAAAATTATAACTTGAAACTACTAACTTAAAAGGGAGGGAAGCGGCTACTTGCTGCTGATAAAGTGAAAAGAGAGAGTGACGAAGAGAATCTGATGAGGGGCGATGGTCGATGCTCAAATTAGGGTCTGAAGGTTGCGTATTATCATCTATAGCACAAATTAGGGTATCCTGATAAAACCCTAGCCGGTGAGGGGTGATGGTCCATGAGTGATGAAGAGAATCTGATGAGGGGCGATGGTCGATGCTCAAATTAGGGTATGCTGATTATGTAAGTTTGACATAGAGGCGGGAACTTAAATTTTGTAGCGGGAACTTGAATTTTGTAGCGGTAGAAATAAATATATAAATGACGAAATAAGATGACTGAAAGTGCGTGAGCGTGTGGATCTTCTACTTAGTCGTATAGAAATCAATGTAAACGAGTAAAACGCAGAGAGTAAATACAAATGAGACTTGTATTAACCACAGAGACCACAGAGTACACTTAGAGAAAGTTATAACCCGGAAGCTCTTTAATTCTATACAAGACGAACATATTTATAGGCTGAAAACACGACTGGCCGAACCTCAGGTTCGGCCAAGCTTCGGCGGCTCCGAACCTGGAGTTCGGCCAAGGTTCGGCCAGACCTAAACTTGCACGTTCCGTCTTGTTCTCGATACTTCACATGACGATCAGGAACCATGTATCAACAAACTCCCCCTCGGCATGTGCAGTATCATCTCCTCTTAATAAAACTTGTATCTTGTATCTTCAATCAAACTCCTCCTCGATCTAGACGATGAGTTCAATCTTGAATACTTGATATTGCAACATGTGTAGTCTCTTTATCAACAACCTTCAGAAGACTTGAAGTTGTGATGTTCTCTTTCCACTTAGAAACCTGCCAACATAAATAATCTTGGCGCAAAACGTCTCTTCGAGACTCCAAGATATCTTGATTTTGAAAATGATTTCGTATTCCGTGTTGATCAATCGAAAACAAATCAGAAACAAAATCTTTTTGGCTTTTAGAAACTTTATATCAAAACACACCTAAAATCTTTTTGGTATTTTCTGATAAGAAAAGTAAATGCAGTACAAAATCAGACACTATTTTTGTCTTTTGTGAGAAAGATCACAACTTGGGATCATATTGGTCATAACATGCTGAACTACATTTCAATTTCAATTATTGAAGCACATAAGCCATGCCGATTGCAGATATAATTTGTCCAACTTTAAACTCTGGCACAATCATAATCATAACATCTGGATATGTTAAAGGTATTGATTAGATTTGCATTGACCAGTGTACCCCACACTATCAGACATACTCAGATATGCTTTGCTTATCACATTTTGTGATTTCACTTGTGATATTAATCACATAATGATTGTATTCATGATATAGTCAACTGTGTTCCATGCAAAAAGAAATAAGAACGTTAAATCGTCTACCTTAAGGTCGATCTTTCGATACGCAGATAAGGCCTCGGATTTAACAAAATAAGAAAATAAAACAAGTTGAAATTGTATAACTCAACAACAATCAGGTCGGTACTCCCGTACACGCAGAGAAAGTCCGATGAGTTATACGAAACACCAAAGAAAATAAAGCAGAACGTCAAACGAACAACAATCAGGTCGGTCTTTCGACACGCAGAGAAAGTCCGATCGTTTGACAAAATAAAGAAAATCAAACAAGTTTAAATCTTTGCAAAATGAACACATGTATACACAGTGACTTCTCATTTTATTCTTCACATATCTTTTACTTGATATATCATGAGATATGCATCAAGATGTTGTCCACTAGGTCAAGCATCAGATTTAGTGTATATCACATTCGTATACTTTCTGATTTGCCGAGCCTACCTTACACATCGATCAAATGGTCTTATGGCTTTTTCACTTACTTTATCCATGAGTCAGACACTGTCAGCCAATGTACCATCATTTCCCAATCATGTCAGATACAATTTCTCATTTTTTAATGGTTTTTGGCTTTTTGCATTTTTCAATATTTTTGTCTTTTTCAAATTTCTCCCCCTAAAAATGACAATTCTATTTATAGATTTTCATTTTTACGATTTGAAAAACAAACACTATTTTTGTATTTTTGCAAAAACAAACTCCCCCTCAGAATGAGACGGAGTGAAAAACAAGAAAAATTGATCAACCAACACGAATACTTTGCAGTTTAGCCTTTGATGAAAACAAAATATTGATTTTGAAATTCAGATTTAATTAGAACAGATATTTCACAATCAGCAATTTCCCAATCACCGAAAGGTCTTCCTGAAATACCTGCTTGACACCAAATAAAACATTAGATGCTTTGGGATCGACCCGATTTAACAACATCGGGTCGCCCGGTGTCTTCCACATAGTCGCTGTTGGCCTTGGAAACAACTTTCGGTTTCCATTGCATTGAAGATTTTAATGTTTGATCAGAACCTGAAAATGTTTCAACTGGCGTCTTTGACGAAGACGACTTACTAGTTGTTTTAGATTTAGAAAACCATGGTTCATCAAAAATTTTACCATTATTATCCACATATTTTGCATTTGTATGAACATATGCAGTCGTCGGACAATCTGCAGCCAGATGTCCAGGTCGACGACATGCATAACAAATTCTCTCACGAAACGTTGGTGAGAATTTGACAAACTTCCTTGGTTTCCAACTATGATTCGCAGCAGGAGAATCATAGTAACCAAAAGAATAATCAGAAGCAAATGAATCAAAGAAATCGTCAGATGAACTCATACCTAGGAGATCTTTGTGGTAAAGAATATGAATCACTCGATGAACCTCCAGAATGATAACATCGATTTCTTGATGTAGAACTATTCGGCTTCTTCTGATGAGCTTGCTTTTGCTGAGTCTGAACAAATTCTTTCTTTGATTGTTGCTGAAGTCGAGGAACATGCTGAACAACAACTTTCTTTGGTTTCTTTGTTGTCTGTTGCACTAATACATCCTTGACTTCATAACCCAAACCTTTATACTTGAATCCAGAACCCTTTGTAAATACAGACGAAGAACCAGAAGCATCTCTCCCTTTAGCTTCTCTAGTGAATTTTTCTTTGATGTCCTTCAGTTTATTCTTTGCAATCCACACTTTTCCTTCATCAGTTGCAGAAGAAGTACTTGAAACAACTTTAATCAAAATTTGTTCATTTTCCAGGAGAACAGAGTTTGAAGTAAATTTTGGAGCTTCACCCAATGGTTTGTGCTTTCTTCTCAGATTTTGATTTCTTTTTCTTAGGATGAAGTGGCAAACTTCGAATAATCATGCAATTCGTCCTTAGGATCAAGCGGAGCAGATGTAACTTCAGATAAATCCACCGGTTGAAGGAACCATGTGAATATCATCTTTCTTAGAACTATCTTCACTTTGATCCTGTTTATATAAGAAATTTAACAATGTTGGTGACAAATTGCAATTCTTCACTTGCCGTTCTTAACTCCAAAATTTCTAACTTCAAATCATTGATTTTCTGTTGAGCATCAAACACTTCCTGTTGTGATTTAATAAACTTTGTGTTAAGCTCATCATATTCATAAATCTGCACTTTACGAATGTCACATTCAGCAAATAATTCTTCAAGCACACTTTCTCTTTTCTTTTTGTAAATCTCAATATCTTTTGTCAGAACTTCATTCTTATCACGATAAAGAACATTTTCATCTTGAAGCACAGAGATCTTATTTTGAAGTTTTTCAATAGTCTTTGCCGATTCAATCACAAGAGAATTTGCCTTTTCATATTTCTGTTGAACAGGATAAGCCTTGTTGAACAATGCCTCAAAATCTGCAGCAACATCTTTAGCTTCAGCTTTTGCGTTTTCACATTCAACCAACAATTTATCCTTTTCTTTCATCAAATTCTTGTTAATCTTAGTAAGGTTTGCACACATTGAACATACTAACAAACTTCCATTCTGAACTTCTTCTATGTCACTTTCATCCCCTTTGTCATATATAACACCAGGGCTTGTTTCAGAATCAGAATCAGAATCAGTGATATTACCATCACGTTGTTCAGTCTTGAAAACACCATCACAATCCTTTTTGTCTGACAATTTATCACTTCCTGATTCCAAACCACTCGATGCAGAATCATAAGATTTAGAATCAGTAGAATCTGAATTATCCTTCATAGTCTGAATGATTGCATATATCTTACCTTTTTCTTGCAAATCATTCCATTTATCCTTAGCAGTACAACCCACTGTGAGTTCAAGAAACAACTCTTCTGAAAGACCAGACTTAATAATATCTCTGGCTTGGTGTTCAGTATTTATGTACTCTCGTTCAGATAAAGAAAGATGTTGATGAAGTTTGACATAGCCATCGACAAAAGTTGGCCATGCAAATTGCTTAGCAACTACTTTCCAGAATTCTTCAAAATATTCGTTGATGTAAATCTCAAACTCAACCTTCCATTTATTATAATCTTCCCATTTTACCAAAACAGGTATCATAGAACTAGCTTGTGATGCACTCATTTTTGAAAAACTGGTTACTGTTCACTCCGAACCTCGTCCGAACCTTCTCCGAACAAACACCGATCCTAGTCCGAACCTAATATACCCTCCGAAATAGCTCCGAGCTACCTCCGAACTTTGTCCGAACAAAAACTGGTCCGAACTCCCTCCGAACCTGAGCTTCGGAGAAACAAAAACAGAATAAGACCGAACTAGCTCCGAACTTGGAGCGAACTTCCACCGAACGTACTCCGAACCTGGTGTTCGGAGCGGTTATGCCGAGCGTACTCCGAACCTGGAGTGCGGAGCAGTTACGCTGAACCTAGAGTTCGGCCGAACGCGAAATTTCGGAAAAACTTGGAAAAACACACTGAAATCGACACCTCTCGAGCAGTAAACACTCAATCAACTGAAAATGAGCAACCACATACATATTTGACGTGAATCATGATGTTTTGAACGATAATTTTGAGAAATGAAGATGATAAACGAATTTTGAAACTCAAAAACGTGAATTTGAACTCGAAAACACGAACAAACACTGATCTCCGACTAGTAGAACAAACCAAATGCTCTGATACCACTTGAAAGTGCGTGAGCGTGTGGATCTTCTACTTAGTCGTATAGAAATCAATGTAAACGAGTAAAACGCAGAGAGTAAATACAAATGAGACTTGTATTAACCACAGAGACCACAGAGTACACTTAGAGAAAGTTATAACCCGGAAGCTCTTTAATTCTATACAAGACGAACATATTTATAGGCTGAAATCACGACTGGCCGAACCTCAGGTTCGGCCAAGCTTCGGCGGCTCCGAACCTGGAGTTCGGCCAAGGTTCGGCCAGACCTAAACTTGCACGTTCCGTCTTGTTCTCGATACTTCACATGACGATCAGGAACCATGTATCAACAATGACGAGCATATTTAATAAGTGTACCTCAGTGTTTTTTCATATTTATTTACGACATAAATTTTATGACGCGCAAAAAAGCACGTCATCTATGCTAAAATTTTTATTATTTATGACATTGTTTCACCTGGCTTATATCCATCTATAGTTTGTGTGTCAAGAAAGACATTGTTTCACCCTGCTTATATCCATCTATAGTTCTAATTTGGTTTGATCATTATATTTCACATGTGTCCGAGTCCGAGACACTCCAAGGGTTTTATTTATTTTTTTTTTTATTTTTTCACAATAGCTACAGGTGTTTCGTGGCGATGATAAGGTGCAACACAATTTTTTTAATTTTTTTATTAATCTATATATTCTTTGTTACATTTAAGGAGATGATACATTTGAAAATGTTGGTTCTGATAGATGTGAATGATTCAAAGGACAAAGAATGTAATGTTAGCATGAAACTTAAAAAAGATAGTACACTTGAAGTTTTAATTATTTCGAAGATTTGGTTGTGATTTAAGAAGAATGCAATGGAAAGGACATGTGCTTTTATTTATGGTAAATTAAAACACACAATAACTAGTTAAGGTGATTATAATATCATCATTTTCATTTAGATGATAATTATGAGCTCTGCGAGACTTATTAATTTGGAAGCATACAACAAGTACATTTCGTTCCATTAAAATCACATCTTGATGCTACTACGCTTCCATACCCTGGCACACCCTCTCCACATTTTGCTTCGCAATCCTCAGGACGACAAAGCCTTGGTGCAAAATCATAAACATAGGTTTTTAAATCATCACCTGGAAACCAAACAAGAGTAATAAGAGTTAAATAGGTCTTGGTGCAAAACGGTTATTTAAAAAGATCACGTTGGGCTTCGAATAAAAAATAACATTTTTCTTTTTTGCTATTTGTAAGTGTAATATATATATATATATATATATATATATATATATATATATATATATATATATATATAGGGTGAGGTTCATTGTAGACACTTTCGCATGTGAAATAGCTCTTTTTCACATGTGAAAGTTTCTAATTAATGAGAAAAAAAAAAAAAAAAATTAATCACAACCATTAGATCAAGAGATCTAATGGTGAAAAATGGTGTCTACCTGTCTACACTTATGGGGGTTTCTACAATGATCTTTTCATATATATATATATATATATATATATATATATATATATATATATCTATACTACTATATAATGAGTATTGGTTAAAAGGGCATTTTGGTAATTAGAAGCGTCTTAATTTTAAGACGCTTTCCTTTCATACTACCATCTGCTTCATCGATCCGTGCTATCTCCACCCTAAATTTCTAGATCTGTCTTCATCGCAACCAGCAAACACCTTTGATCCAATGTTACGACACTATCAGAAGATGCTATCAGAAGAGAATCTCCTTGTTTGAGTAAGTCTTTCAATTGCTTTACATTTGTAAAAGTCCAAAAACCCTAATCTAGGAAAGAAATTTGAAATTCAAAATACGAATTAGCTTTATACAACTTTCAGTATTCCTGAGGTGCAAAATTCCAAATCGTTTCACTGTCTCACTCTCGCATCTCTTCTCTCTCTCTCTCTCCGGCGATGTTAAACCGAACTGTAGATCTCCGGCGATGTGTTTGAGAAAAGAAATGAGAGCGATTTTGGCACAAGGATTCTCTGCTTTTGGTGGTCGTGTTCTCCAACCAGGCATGTAGGTTTCTTCATCTTCTTCGTGTTTGCCCTAAATCTTTGATTTATGTTTGTATCAGATTAGTAATTTTTTCACGGAGACTACTGATTTGTTGAATATAGATCATATCTTAATGGTAGACACCATCAGATCTTTATTATACTCCAAGGTAATTGAATGCAATGTTTTCTCTTCAACCTGATTTCTGGTCACTTTGTTCTTCGTTTCATTTTGCAGAGGCTAAACAATTGAACCCTAATTTGAGAAATCATATTTGGCTCACAAGGTAGATTGACTTGTTTACTTCTCTAACCATCGTTTTTTCTCTTCACATCTACAGTTTATTTAAATTTGTTGTAATGATATTGTGGTTGGTTTGGGTCAGTTTCAATGCTTTTTTGGGACTGTTTTAATGTTGTTTTGGCACTATTTCAAAGTTGTTTTGGAACTTATACTATGTTGTTGAAGCTGCTACGCGAAGAGGTGCTGCTGGATTCAAGAGCATTTGGCACTGAAACTGCTAGAAGCTTCATAGGGGTAATTGGGCAAATGGCTATGGCAATCTGCATTAGCCCATGTGAGGTAAATAGGAAAGCAGTGATATATGATTTTGTTTGTTTTTTTTTAATTTTGTTCAAGTGTAATTGTTGCTTCAATGGATGACTTCAAGGTGTTTTTTTTTCTATTAATCTTTTTGAGTAGGAAATATGGTCTCATGTGCTTATTTTTTCAAGTGTAATTGCTGATTTCAAACCTGATGGCACCTTAAGAGCTTCAGATTTAAATTTTTTTCGTAGTCTTACTTGGGACATCAGAGGACTTGCGAAGCCTAACTTTTGTAAGTTGGTAAAGATTGTTCTATATTTCTATTCCTAGAAAGATGATTTGAATGGGTGCTATATATATAGAAAGAATGGCTCATAAATGTAGGAACACAAACAATTTTTGTGATAAACTATATGGTATAGAGACCAGATGCAGGATAGAAAGGTCTATAATATGACATATGATTTTATAAATAATAATTTTTAATATGGTATTCTGCGTCCACAAATGGTTTTAGTCAATTTGTTTAAGCACTGTTTAAGTGAACATATTTTTGGTAGGCCTAAATTTAAAATGAAAGACCATGGAATAGGAACAAGTAAATGGTATTGTAATTTGTACCACATCAATTGTTTTTAAAGTTTTGTAATGGTTAGGTCTCTTGATTAGGTGTTATTGCATCACTGTTTATTCTGCTATATGACTGAATTATGATTTATGTATCTTCCTGGTCACTATATTGGTTGAACTTGCTTTTATTTGCAGATGCTACTCATCTTCTTTTTGAGCTTGAACTTCTGATTCGAAGAGTGAAAGTATCAACCATTCCTGATGAGATGGTGATGGATTTGTTTTTTCGTCACCAATACGAGGTAAAATACTTAATTTTGTTTAACTCTAAGGGCGTTTGGATTTGCGTCTTGATAGTAATTAGAATTGACTGCTATAAAACCAAATCGTAGAATTGAATGTTAGTTTTATTTGTGTTTTTTGCTCCATCAGTTATGAGAATTTTTACCTTTAAAATATCATAATTTAGTAAGCAGTTGCAAAATAGTCTTAGCTACTGTGTTTTTCAAAACCTTCTTTTAAAAAAAAATCTGATATAAATCTATGATAACGGGGATTATATCCTAGGTACATCATATTTTTCATTCAATCAGCTTTGATGGTAGTTAATTACCATCAGTTGAACATATAAATCTGCTAACACGATTAACAAGAGGTAGTAATTTACCATCAGTTGAACGTATTATTTACCATCAATTGAGCGTATAAATACAATCAGCCATCTGCATCTTCTTATGCCTCTAAAGCTCCTAAGCTATTAACCATCATGATATTAGTGTGTAGTCAGTTTAAATGACTAACATGTACTACCTTATGTACCTTATGTTGCTTTCTACTATTATGTGCAGCACAGATAACCAAACTCAGATTCCTTGGTGCAGTTTTACTCCAACCATCGATATTAGTTGCACTTTCGATTATAATAACAGCAAGTCAAGTCATAATTGATCTTGTAGTATGTGGCAGTTATCCCTCAAAGGGGTTCTAAAATTATTATTTTATGTTCGAATAAAAAATTAGGTGATCAGCTTACACGTAGTATTAATCATAATTTTGGGGCTGCTTCTATTCATGGAGACAAATTTAAGGGTGAGAGAGACTGGGCTCTGAATCAGTTCCGTGGTCTTAATTTTGAGTTCAGGGAAGAAATTAAAGTGTTCCTTGTTGGTCTAAAAGATAGAGAAATTGAGAAATTGTTTGTGTGCCTTCTGAATCAGTTTCATGCTCATAAATGTAGGAACACAAACAATTTTTGTGATAATATATTTTTTTTTGTTTCTTTTGTTATGTATAGGACAGAGGGGAGGGTGTATGATCGTTGCTTTTACTCGGAAAGGGAAGAGGTTCCCAAACAGTATGTCAAAAACCATACTGATTTGGAGTATTTCCTGCAAGTCTCTTTAGTCTGTAAGTCTCCAATTTGTTATCTTTAAAATAATTGACAGCAATAGATCCTGACATTGGGCACTTATTGAAGGTATTATTTGATTACAAAAAAATCCTTCTCTTTTTCTGAAATAGTTAGAATGCTGCTTCGGTATACATTTACCATTACTCTATGGTGATTGCAATTCTATTAAACGTCTCTTGTTCCGTGGAACAATATTAAAGTCAATACCATAACCTATTAAAACTGGTTGGGTCAGGTTTGCACACCAACACTTCATTTTTTCCTTTCCTTCAATTTTATCTCTACTACTTTAAATGTATATGTTTTTTTGTCGCTGTGATGAAATTTGTTTGAATGATCTCACTAAGGAGTTTTGTGCAAACCATTGAATCAAATGCTTCAAATTTGTTTCAAATAAGAAGCAGTTTGTAAATTGATTAATGTCTTGTTTTGATTTGTGCAAGTTTGTGAATTTTTAGTGATTTACTACTGATTTGTAATTTGATCAAGTTTTTTATAGCTAAATTGTTTTTCATTTGTGTTATTTCATACCATTAGGATCATCTCATGGAACAGCTTTAAGCCTTAACGAGGATCAGCAGAATCAGAGTTTTGTAAAGAAGAAAAAGCTGGCAAGAAAAAGTTGCCTTAAAAAAACAAAAATAGGTAAAAGTCAAACCTATTTTCTATCTCTGACATCTTTAAAACCACCTAAAACATGATAAGTTTTGTAGTTCTCTTCCCCCTCCTGTCCTGTCAAATCATCTATTTACAGTTATCACAAAACGAAAATGACTACTTAGGAGGTCGGTTTCATTGAACTAAATTTCTTATAATTAGTAGAGGTACTTATTCCATGCCTTATTTACAATCCTCTTTGTGTTTTAGTCTTTCTTTTGAAGGTTTGGTATGTGAGAATCATAATTTCATCTTCACTTATTTAGTCCCTCCTGTGATTTTTATATTCTTTAACTGCTATCAAGGGCTGTTAGAGATTTTTATGATAATTTGTAAACAAGTTATGCTTTGTTAGGGGTGTTTGGGGGTATTAGAACTGCTTTTCCGCTTATTGGTACACACCCCGTTTTACCTACTTATATAAAGAAAATGTTTTTTTAAGTCAAATATGTAAACGGGTCAGATTTTATAAATGGGCCAGATTTGTTAATGGTTTTGATTTTATAAATGGGCCAGATTCTGACTGCATTAGCTTTTGGTGTATATTATAGATTGTGTTGGTGGAAGTTGAAGTTAATGAGGTATAATTCATGAAAAGGTTTATGTCCTGTGATTTTAAGTTGGCTATTGTGGTCTATCCATTGATTTATTTGAGGTATATGAAGACATATATGAAAGCAAATGTTTAGTTTTAATTAATGGATGAAGTCACAGATGTTATGAGTATTGGAGTCGGTAGTGTAGTCATATATGAAAGCAAATGTTTTGTTTTAATTAATTATGAAAGCATATGTTCTTATTTTTTCTGACATCTGTTTGTATTCTTTGAATGTGCAAATTAAGAATGAAGTTGGAGGAGACGAATGCGTGTTTCGTCAAGAGAACTTGAGCTATTAATTGAATTGATAGCATGAATAGTTTGTAAATATTTGTTTTGTTCGCTAGATGGAGTCTCACATAATCACACAAATGGAGACAACAAACTCTCATCACAACAAAGCATAGACAACATGTTCATGAAGTATTGGAACTTTTATGTTTGTTTCTTTTTCCTTTGAACAATAAAATGAAAAGATTCAAATTGTCATATTTTATGTTTGTTTCTTTTTCCTTTGAACAATAAAATGAAACGATTCAAACTGTCATATTTAGTCTTATGTTTTATATATATAAAAATATTATGAAAAGATTCACCTGCCAAGAAATATCACCCCTATCGAATGTGATTCCGAATGTGATTAGTTTGCTCAGAAATGTCACATAACTAATTTATGACACCAACTTAGACTTAGTGCATGTTTGGTTTACCATTACAAACCAACTTATTGACTTATTTGCTTTTCAAAAAGCCAATAAGTTAGAAATCATTGCTTTTAAAACTACATTTGACTTTTGGATTAACATATTACTTTTATACCCTCAAATAAACCCTTATATCTATAAAGGATGTCTATTTTTGTCATTTTACCTAAATAAGCTAATCCAAGCATTTTTAGAAACAACTTATTAACTTATTGGTTTTTCTACCACAAAAGCCAATCCAAATATTTATTTAAAAACTCCATTTATAAAAGCTAAAAGTCAATAAGTCATTTTGTCTAAAAGTGCTTTTATACCCAAATAAGCACAACCAAACATACCCTTAGTAATAATAACTAATATTATTACTTACAATAAGGGAATATTTCAAATAATATTAATCGCGTTTTGCAAGTGTTCTACAAAAGTTAGTCAAAATTTTCTTTCGACTCTTTAAAAAAGTCACTCAACTTTTATTTGTGCGTTCGTTATTATTTAACTGAGATTTGCAAAGCTCATGACATAGGTCGAAATCATTGACGATAGGAATGAAAAAACTAACAAACATACAATGCAACATATCACAAGGGTGTTTGTTGTTATTTGTTTGAGTTCTAAAAAACCGAATACCTCGATGTAAATTGTCGTGCCGCCATAACAAACGAACAAATAAACAAATACCGCGTTGTAGTTTCTTGTGCCGCTGCAACGCGCGAACAGAAGACGAATAACACGCTATACACTGTCGCCGCAGCAACGCGCGGGCACACGGCTAGTATATATATATATATATATATATATATATATATATATATATATATATATATATAGTGAAAAGTTCATTGTAGACACCCCCATAAGTGTAGACAGGTAGACACCCTTTTTCACCATTAGATCTCTTGATCTAATGGTTGTGATTAATTTTCTTTTTTCTTTTTTTTCTTTTTTCTCATTAATTAGAAACTTTCACATGTGAAAAAGAGCTATTTCACATGCGAAAGTGTCTACAATGAACCTCACCCTATATATATATATATATATATATATATATATATATATATATATAGTTGAGTTATTCTACATCCACCAAATTCCCTACATCCTCTACATCCCCTTCTTTTTCACAAAAAACACCAAAAAAAACTTTTAAACAAATTTTTTTTTTGAAAACACTATACCTCTAATCGCTATGTTAGCTATCTATAACACTTTTTTTTATGGTGTTTTTTTTCAAAAAAAAAACACTTTTTCTTAAATTATTTTTTTTTTCTAAAAAACCATTCTTCTATACGCATCAAAACACACAATTTTTTTGAATTTTTTTTGTATTTTTGGCGTTTTTTAAAAATATAATAAAAACGCCATAAAAATTAAAAAAAAAAGTGTTCCTGAAAGAATATATAGCGATTTGACATATGATGTTTTTAATTTTTTTTTAAAGAAAGTGTTTTTTTTTTGTGTCTTTTTTGAAAAAAGGGAGTGGATGTATGGAATTTGGTGGATGTATTCTACCCCAACTCTCTCTCTCTATATATAGGGTTAGGATCCTGTGAAAACACATTTTTTTAAAACTGCGAAAACACATACTAAAACTCACGTAACTTTTTCATACGTTAATGTTTTTTTATAAAATTTGCGCCAAAAGTCTTAGAATTACATTATCTTTAATTCTGAGCAAAATATTAAAAAAAAACGTAACTTTTTTTTTCTTCGTGTGATGCACATGTGCATCATATAATTAACAAAAGTTATAAAATTTTATTTTTTTTCTTTAAATCTAAAGATAACACAACTATAAGATTTAAGGTGCAATTTCTTTTTAAACCTATTAATGTATATCAAAAATCAACTCGACTGGATCTGTAGGTTTTAACCCGACCCGCTCATGGCTCTGGCCCAGTTCGTAGCAATCCTTTTTATGTGTTCCTGGTTCGTGGACTTGGCCCAGTGGGTTTGTTTGGGCCCGGTTTTGTTTGTGGATAGTGATCCGATTTAAAGCAACGATTCAAGGTGATTTTAGGGTTGCATGTGTTTAGTAAATCGGTTTTTGGTATCATATAAAACATATGTTTAGAACATAAAGATTAGCTATTTATAAACATTGGGTTTGGTCAATCTATCTATTGTGAGAAAATGTTTGGGGTTGTGATTGTAACATACGAATGTTAAAAATAATTGCATGCATGTAATGATCTAAGAGATTTGTGGCAAAGTCCTAGCTCTACTGATGTAACTCTTTAAATTATGTAAATCGCGTTAATTATAGTGTATGCATGTTCATTGGTATCCTTCTAATGTGTTATAGTTTTAGTGGTTTTAGCCTAGATCTCAACCGAAAGGGATTTACGCAACTGATGGAATTGAGTGACATATTCAACTAAGATAAAACATGAATAAAGCTAAACTAGGAGTGAACGTGTGCCTTTGTAAATAGCGAATGCGAGGTGTAAGAGGGAGAGGAAGTGACCGAGAGCTTAAATAGGTTTTTTAAGTGCCTTGGGAACCTCCTTGATCGAAGGGGGTATGATGGAGGCTTGCATGGTTTCATGATAGTGAGGTGGTGGTGTCATGGTATCATGACGGTGGACTTTGGTTGTGTGGGGTGGTTGCATGGTGGCAAAGTTGATGTTGAGGGGTGGTTTTTTTTATAGTTGGAGCCAAAAGAGAGAGAGAGTCGAGTGAGTGAAAGAAAGTTAGGGAAGGTTGGGAGGTTGGAGGCTTATGAAATGAGGGATGGGATGGAGTGGTGGTGGTATATATTCGACTAAGAGCCATTGGTGAGTGTGGGAGAGAGTGAAGGATGTGACTTTTGGCCAATGGATGGTGTGGTCATTGAATGCAACTTGATTGGGCGTAAGGGATTCTAGGAAAGAGTTGCAAGTAAGCTTCATGGATTGGTCAATCTCAAATGCATGAAATTCTATTGGGTGTTTTAGGCTGAGATCTCGATGGCTCGGTGTGAATCTCGACTGACCAGATTTCCAGGAGAAAGATGGAGTGTGTGTGTGTTTTGTATGAAATGAGGCAAATAGGAGAGCTAGGGTTTATTAAGATTATTTATATCAGAGGCTAGTTTCGCTGGCAGTTTCGCTGGCCTGGCGAAACTGGCTCTGATCACGAGTGAGCCAACAGACTGCCGGGTGACACTATAGTTTCGCCCGGTAGTTTCGCTGGTTTCCAAAAGTGGTCAATTTCACATTCTAAGCAAGATAAACACGATTCCTAAATTGTCATGTTATTCACAATACTAACTCATGTATTTAAATCACATTGCACATAATGACAACAACAAATGAACACATAGCACATATGGACGGGTTCGGTGATCAACCAAAGGACGTGGGCGTATTCGGCCTAGTTAAGCATTAGTTACTAAGTTAACACTTATAACGTAACTAACGGAGATTGTCTAACGGAAGTAAACCTTAAAATTCTCGGATGTCACATATATATATATATATATATATATATATATATATATATATATATATAGGGTAAGGATCATGCGAAAACACTTTTTATTGCGAAAACGCTTAAACACAAATTAAAACCTACATAACTTCTTCATACGTTAATGTTTTTTCATAAAATTTTACCAAAAGTCTTAAAAAGTTGTTATCTTTAATTCTGGAAAAAAAGTAGAAAAGAATTAACGTTTCGTGATTTTTTCGTGTGCTGCACATGTGCATCATGATCATTAGTACTGCACAAAGACGAATTATCATGCGAAAAAACACTCCTTATGTTAAAATCTTATAAAAAACAATAAAATATATATTGCACTAATGATAGTGGTACATAGTGCACATGTGCAACATAGAATAAAAAAATTATAAAATGTTATTTTTTTCTTTAGATCTAAAAATAACACAACTATAAGATTTAGGGTGCA